>QRDG01000096.1:1608713-1638713 GCA_012064385.1 Puccinellia tenuiflora
CCATGTGTTGGAAATAAAATTGGACAACCTTTAATTTGTCATGCATCATGTCATCAACATGCCGATTCTTTTGCTGTAGAAGTAAAATGCATCTTTTGCCTTTCAGTGTTCGTTGCTTCTTCGGGAATAGGACGTTGAGTTGATGTGAGCAACGACAGGTCCTGCTACCTCTACCGGATTGCAGGCAAGTGATACTCCCTTGCTATCTTTGCTTGTTTTCTGTCTCTTACACCTCCTATCTTTTGTTCCTTGCTAGCCTTATGTCACGATGCTTGTGTCCGATCCTATATGCATGTTTACCTGGCAGCCATGATATAGCCACACCCCCACATCCTATTACCTGTTGCTTGTTTACCTTGTTAGCCTGCGAGTCCTAGTGCATGCTTAGGTGCTTTGCTTCAGTCTTGTTACCTCTTTGTCTAGTCTTGTTAACATGGTAGCTAGGCTCAACTAAAATGGTAATCTTTATTTTTCTGTTGCGACGGGAATAACTTAATAAAGATAAGACACCGGCGGAAGGCCAATCGTGGTGATTTGTTCTGCTAGTGTCGCCTAGGACCCGAGTTCTTTTCCGCTGATCCAAGACTGAGCGCACTAACCACATGTGGGAGTTCTATGGGCCTCCCCGCAATCTATTACCGGATCCTCAAACTTGTCCAGGAGCCACAACTTAGTTCGGGTGTTTCCATTTGCGCGCGTATTACGATGATGATGAGAAGGTAAGATGATGATGGATACGTGGTTACTTACGGTAGGGTTGCGGCACGTGGCGTTTATCGCATGTGGAAGGAGGGGCAATCGTATGAGTGTTCCCTCCCGAAGCCGTCCACGCAACGGTTAGGCCCACCTCGAAGCTTCGGCCGGACTCTCAAGGTGGATCAGTCCTAGCTAGGTGGCTCCCTGGACTTGTTTGTAGTGAAGGGAAGTATTGCGTCGAAACTTCCACCGGTACACCTCTAAGCGAGAGTTTCGATGCGTGTGGGTTCATTGGTGCATCCCTGCAGGGTTAAATCTTTTCGAAAAGCCGTGTCCGCGGTTATGGACGACTTGGTGAAATGCGCTGGCTAAAAAGATCATAGACAACTTGCACCTGATGATTATAACTTGACTAGTAAGATAGATTACTTGAATAATAACCCATAAAACTTGACCACCGTGTGAGTGCCCGGACTTCTTCCTCGTGGGCCGAGGATACGAGGGAGTCGTTTTAGGGCGGGTTTTGTTTGGTGAGTAGTATAGTTGGCTCCTCATGCGCTCTCTTACCTTGTCTCTGATAGACGGAAGTTGTAGCGTGTCTCTATAAGTTGTTAGTGCTGCTTGCTGCCTCAATCGCTAACCCTCTTCCCCGGAATTCCAGCTTTGATATCTTGTGAGTATTACTTGCCAGTACTATTTTATAGTACTGACCCCTTCGGGGCTGCTATTCCAATGCAGCCAAACAGGTTTGAAGTCTGACGACGTTAGCTTGGGAATCCCTCCGGCTTGGCCTGGGCAGGGATATGGTGCCTTCGTTTATCTTCAGGACTCTTAGTCCAATTTGTTTCTTGTCCGTAGCCGGACGCTACCCGCTTCCGTTGTTAATTGGATCTTTGTATTGTATCTTGGTTCTTGACTCTGTGAGTCGTTGTTGTATATATGTTCTTTTGTGGGTTCCGTCGAGAACTATTGTAATGTTATCACAATTCCACCCGCATAACGTGTGTGTTGCGACGTGCACGTTATGCCTGGTGGGCGTCCTTTAGGATCGTTATTATGCGGATTTGGCTGGAACGCTAAGTCTACATAGTACCGATCTTGGGGCGTTACAAAGCCTGACCTAGATTTATGGCTTGAACTATTCTATTGCAACCCACAACCTGAAACATCTGGAGGCCCTCTCTTACAGTGTGCCGCTGTGGCTCTCCAGCGTCGCCTGAATTCTGTATTTCCAAAACCAGTTTTTCCCAACCGCATAAAAGACTGGCAAAAAACCTTCTTTTACTGCAAAGATACATCTCCTGAGGGCGAACCCAAACTTCCTTTGTTCACTGAAGATCGCTTAGAGGCGACTCCTGTCATGAAAGCCAGATGCTCAGAAGCCGCCCGACCCAAAGTCGAGTCACTGATTCTTAGAATCCGGGCTCTTCTTTCTCATAATCTAGAAAACATGGATCTCGTCCGTTGCTGGACAACCTGGAGAATCCAGCCACTGAGTCCTAGGACTCGGCTAATTTGCTCTTATACTAGATGTGTCACTGATGATCTCAGGACAACCGACAAGTTTTCTGACGGCCCTGAACTTGGTCGATTGATCAAGAAGTTGACCGGAAAAATGGTGAAGGACCAGGCCCACTTCGGGCTCCAGCCTTTTTGCTCCACCTGTCCGGCTCCTGCTGTAAGTGCTTTACCTGTCTTTCCTTCTTACTTGCTTTTATTGTCTCAATTTACTAACTCACACTTTCTGTTCCCTTTTTTGCAGCTTACCGACTCCTTCTGGAAGCTGGCCCTTGAAACTGACAAGGGCAAAGGGAGTACCTCTGCTGCTGCAGAGATTGTTGAAGAAGAAGAATCCATCGCGGAGTCCTCTAAAGAGGCTACTGCCGCTGGCGATGAGAATGAAGATGAGGAGTCCTCACCTGAGGCTCCCACTGTCAATGTCATTGAGGAGGAGTCCTCCTCTGAAGCACAGTATGCTGACGAGGAGCATACTGAATCGAGTCCTGCAGGAGCCCAACCGACTCCATCTGAAGAGTCATCGGATGTCAAGAGTCGCTCTTCGACTCCTCCAGTTCCGAAAAAATGGGTCTCGGGCTGCTGTGTCTAAGGTACCCGCCTCGTGAGTCCAAAGATCTAGCAGCTCCCCCAGTGAGCCTGAAGAAATTGCTGCGCAAGTTATTGCTGCGCAAGTTATTGCTGCCAAGAAAAGGAAACTGCGCTCAGAGGGCCCTGGAGAGACTCCTCTGCCTCTACCTGCATCACACAAAAGGAAGTCGGTTTCTCCTCCTGAGAAAGCTGACTCCTACGAGTCGGGAATGTCAATATTTTCCTCTGACTCTCAAGCCTCTTTGGATCTTGAGACAAACGTTGGGTATGACTTTCTCCTTTATCTTTACTAGCATGACATCTGTATTTCCTTTTAATCAATATTTGACTTTTGATATGTCCTGTCTCAGAGCCCGGCCTTGTGCCAAGGTCTCCAAGCTACCAGGCATGGCTGACGTGACTTCCAGCCGTGGAGCTGTACCGCCGTCGACTTCTCAGACGACGAGTACAAAGACCGCTCCTATGACTCCTGTATCTGCAGGTGCAACAACTACTAGGAGTCCCCCTGTTCCCGAGTCCGCTCCAAGGACTCAGTTGGGGACTCCTTTGGTAATCCCATCCTCCTCTGGGGGTGGGACTCCAACCACTACAACTCAGATGCCTCCAAGTCAAGAAAGGCGGCTCCCACTTCTCAGCTGAACACCGAGCCAGCAAAGTCCTCAACTGACTACAGCCGGCTCCGGATATCTGACAATAAGTCTTTCAACGAGGCCTATATTGAGGCCGTAGAACTGAATGATCAAGCCTCCAAGCTAAAGGATGAGGAGCAGGCAGCCCTCAGGGCCCTTGAAATGATTCATAATGTAAGTGCTCTAACTTGTACTCTTTATGTTCTCTCCGTTAGTCTCCTATTACAGTAGCCCCCAAGCACCTTATTTGTGGTGACTTGGAGCTAAGATAGGTGCTTCAACCTGAACTCAAATCACTTGCTAGGTAGAAAAAACTTGCACACTGTAGCCCCCAAGACCTGAGTCCTTAGCTCAACTAGGACTCGGGGCTGTTTAATCACTCGCTCTTGAATTCAGAAAGTTTTTCCACGAGTAGCCCCCAAGCGCCGGGTTGTTAGCCTGCGGCAACCTGGAGCTAACCAATACCATGAACTAGCACTTACTTAGACAAAAAATTCTGATCTGCGAGTAGCCCCCAAGCGCCAAGTTGTTAACTTGTGACGACTTGGAGCTGCTAACTTGCACTACTTAAGAACTTGAATCTATGTAGTTGTAGAAAAAATCTGACTCCTGAGTAGCCCCCAAGCGCCAAGTTGTTAACTTGTGACGGCTTGGAGCTCATGAGTTGTAGAATTTGACTTGTAAAAATCTGACTTGTGTTTTTCGGACTTGTAGCCTGTCGACTTGTACTTTGTTGATCTCTGCTTTTTCTGACTTGTGCTTTTCCAGAATGTTGTCTCCAAGATGAAGAGAGACATGAAAAAATTGGAAGACCAAGCGACTTCCAGTGCCAAGTCTGCTGAGTCTGAGAGACAACATTCCCTTCAACTGGAGAAGGAGTTACAAATCCTAGCTGCTGAGCTAGAAAAGGTGAAAAGGGAGTCGACTAAAGCAAAAAAGGCTGCCCAAAAGGCACACACTGATCTGAGAGCCGTCTTGGACGTATGCCAAAAGGGAATTAGGGCTATGTGCCATCATATCTTTGGTAAGTTACTGCACTTGCCTTCTTTTAGTTTGATACAAAGGACTCAGTGACTTACTTCTCTTGACTTCTCTATCTTGCAGGGGCTGACTCCCCAAAACTCAAGCTGCCCACTAGCCAACAACTCCATGTCATGCTAGATCACTGCCATGGTCTGCAGGAGGGTGCGCGCTCTGTGGTAAAGTATCTTAATTCCAAGGGCAAGTGCCCCAAAGAGCCTGAACGTTTGGTTGATGAGTTGTCAAGAGCTCCAGGGTACATGCGCTTGTGGAAACAATCTGCCATGAGGAGATCTGCCATAAGGATACTTGCACTGGCACACAGCTACTACCCAACCGTTCTGGAGCCGGCAATGCTCACTATGGGGAAGCCTGAGCAGCATGAAGATGGGACTCCCTTCAGCCAAGATGACTTCAAGGCTGAGGAGAAGCTAGTGCGGCCTTACGCTTGCGAAATCGCCAATAAGATGGACCCGGAGGTATGGGTTCATCACTATGACTTGGAGAACAAGAGGGTTAATCCAGGAGTTCCTCCAACCATAAACTTTGGGCGTCCCTCACAGGACATGGCTGGTGCCCCATCAACCGTGCCAAGCTCTTCCACTCCAGCGGCCCCTGGGACTAGCAACTCGACTGGTGCAGAGCCCACGCTAAAGACTCCTGCTGCGCCCACTCCTTCAAGAGTCGCAACTGGCGGCTCCCAAGCTCAAGAGGAGTTGAACAAGCACATGAGGAACCCGAGGGGAACTGGCTTTCAGACAAAGAAAGTTGCCACAAAATCCCCTGCAAAGTCGACTTCCACATCTGCTACCCAGGCGAAAGACAAGTCTCCAGCTAAGGACTCCACAGCTCCAGTCAAGGACTCAGCTCCTGTTAAGGACAATTCTCTGGATGACTCTGGATTGTAATAATGTACTACTGGTGTTTTTAAACTATGTAGCTTGTTAGCTATTTTGAATTGTAATGATGCACTACTGGTGCTTTAAACTATTTAGCTTGTTAGCTATTTTGAATTTGTGCCAATCGGCTTGGTTCTTATAACCCGTCTAGTTTTTCACTGATGAATAAGTAGGCACTGCATGACTTCTCTTACAGCTTGTGCTGACAGGTTCTTAACTCATATGTTCCTTAGGATCCATGAGAGATAGAAACAAGTCATGCCTGTAGATTAATCATATTGTGCAGGATGCATCTGACTTACCAGCGAGAAGACTAGGAAAAGTTTGGCTACTGTGCCAGGTCCTTAGGTCTAAGCTTGACTTTTTTCCTGAAAAGCAAGCCCCCAAGAACCTTTGTGATCAAGCATAACGAATAAAGCGCACTAACTGGGTGACTCGACTAAAGGACTCATATTCACAGAAGCCGGCTTTTATTTCCTTTGATCACGAAAATTTGATTACATGTAGGCATGGCTCACTGGGCTCTTTGCCTTTGAATTGAAAAACTATTACAACTTTTAACTATAGTAAGGACGTAACTGAGCTATATTCCATGGCCTCTTTGCCTCTACATATGGGTCTAGAGTATGAGCCGTGTCAGCTCCTTTGCCTACACTTGCCGGCTCTCGCACATCCATTAGATAGTACGACCCGTTGTTCAGATTCTTGCTTATGACAAACGGTCCTTCCCATGGTGGAGATAACTTGTGCATCCCTTCCTTATTCTGGACTAGGCGAAGCACTAAGTCACCCTCCTGGAAAGTCCGGGTCTTGATTCTGCGTGCGTGGTATCGCCGCAAGTCCTGCTGATAAACTGCTGATCTTTCAAGGGCTAACTCCCTTGCTTCCTCAAGTGCATCGACTGAGTCCTGGCGTGCAGTCTCATTAGTTGCCTCAACATAATTGGCGACTCTTGGCGAGTCATGCAACAAGTCGCTGGGCAAAACCGCTTCTGCACCGTATACCATGAAGAACGGTGTGAATCCAGTGGATCTGTTAGGAGTCGTCCTGATACTCCAAAGTACTGCTGGTAACTCCTCAACCCAACTCCCAGCGGCTCTTAGCAGGGGAACCCATAGTCTAGGTTTAATCCCCTTTAACAACTCCTGATTTGCCCGCTCGGCTTGTCCATTGGACTGTGGATGTGCCACCGAGGCTAGGTCGAGTCTGATGTTATTCTCACCACAGAACTTGGCCATCTCCCCAACTGATAAGTTGGTTCCATTGTCTGTAATGATGCTGTGAGGATACCCAAATCGTGTTGCTATCTTTTTGAAGAATCACACTGCTGATGCTCCGTCGACTCTGCTGACAGGTTCGACTTCCACCCACTTGGTAAACTTGTCAACTGCCACAAGCAGATGGGTCTTTTGGCAGGGCGACTTTGAGAAAGGACCCACCATATCAAGTCCCCAAACTGCAAATGGCCAAGTGATAGGAACAGTTCTGAGTTCTTGTGCTGGTATATGGTCCTGCCTCGCATAACTCTGGCATCCATCACAGACTCGCACTATCTTCTCTGCATCTAAATGTGCTGTCAACCAGAAGAACCCGTGTCTGAAAGCTTTTGACACCAAGGATCTAGTGGATGCATGATGACCACAATCTCCTGCGTGAATTTCTTGCAGGATTTGCCTTCCTTCTTCTGGAGATACACATCTCTGATAAACTCCAGTAACGCTTCTTCTGTACAACTCGCCATTGATAACTGTGTAGGACTTACACCGTCTGATGAGTTGTCTCTGCTTGACTTCATCCTTTGGGAGTTCACCCCGCAGGAGATATGCTAGGTAGGGCTCTGTCCACGCTGGGATTGCTCGTGCTGCTGCTACCAATACCGACTCTGGGTCTGGAAAGGCTAACTCCTCCTCTGAGGGTAATTTGACTGAAGGATGATGGAGTTCATCCAAGAACACATTTGGTGGCACTTTCTCTCGACGAGAGCCGAGTCGTGATAACGCATCAGCGGCCTCGTTCTTGCGCCTGTCAATATGCTCCACTTGATAACCAGAAAAGAACCCGGCTATCTGTTCGACTGCCCTTCTATAAGCCGCCATGTTTGCATCTTTCGAGTCCCAGGTTCCAGACACTTGCTGAGCTACGAGATCCGAGTCTCCAAAGCACCTGATACGCTTGATGTTCATCTCCTTGGCCAAACGCAGGCCATGTAGCAAAGCCTCATACTCTGCCATGTTGTTTGTGCAATCAAAATGTAATTGAAGGACATATGCCAACTTATCTCCTTTTGGTGAAGTTAGAACCACACCGGCTCCTGAGCCCTCCAACTGTCTAGACCCGTCGAAGTGCATTGTCCAATATTTGGTGCAAGGTGAGCTTGGAGAGGACGTGCAATCAGTCCAATCATTGACAAATTCGACCAGATCTTGCGATTTGATTGCTGTTCTAGGCTCATATGTAATATGATAAGGACCCAGCTCGATTGCCCACTTGGCGACTCGGCCAGTTGCATCTCTGTTGCGTATAATATCTGCTAGCGGTGCTAAACTCACCACTTTGATTGGATGCTCTTGGAAATAATGCTTAAGCTTCCTACTTGCAAGGAAAACTCCATAAACTAGCTTCTGCCATTGAGGGTACCTTTGCTTTGACTCTGTGAGGACTTCACTGATGTAATAAACAGGTCTCTGCACTGGATATTCCTTTCCTTCCTCTGATCGCTCCACAACTACTACTGCACTGACCACCCTTTCGTTGGCAGCCACATACAATAGCATGGGCTCCTTATCTGTAGGAGCTGCAAGTACTGGTGCTGATTATAGGGTTTTCTTCAAGCCTTCAAAAGCATCGTCGGCTTCTTTGTCCCATATAAATTTGTCTGACTTCTTCAGGAGTCGTAGAGAGGACCCGCCTTCTCTCCGAGTCTTGAAATGAATCTGTTGAGAGCTGCTACACAACCAGCGAGTTTCTGAATGTCCTTTAGACAAGTCGGCTTCTGCAGATTGTGAATAGCCTTGATTTTCTCTGGGTTTGCTTCAATGCCTCTCTCTGAAACAATGAAGCCTAGGAGTTTGCCTGCAGGGACTCCAAAAACACACTTGGTTGGATTGAGCTTCATCTTGTACTTGCGTAGGTTATCAAAGGTTTCTGTCAGGTCTGCTATCAGAGAGTCGGCCTTCTGAGACTTGACCCCTACATCATCCACATAAGCATGAATATTCCTTCCAATCTGTTCCTTGAAACAATTTTGGATACATCTCTGATATGTAGCTCCTGCGTTCTTGAGTCCAAAGGGCATTGTTGTGTAACAAAATGCTCCAAAGGGCGTAATGAAGGACGTTTTCAGCTCATCCTCTATGTTGAGTCTGATCTGGTGGTACCCTGAATAGGCATCAAAGAAACAAAGCAACTCTGACCCCGCTGTGGAGTCAATGATCTGGTCGATACGAGGTAATGCAAACGGGTCCTTAGGGCAATGCTTGTTAAGGCCCGTGAAGTTGATGCACATACGTAACTCTCCTGTTTTCTTTGGTACTAACACTGGATTGGCCACCCACTCTGGTTGAAAGACCTCCTTGATGAACTCGGCTGCGAGGAGCCGAGCCACCTCTTCTCCTATGGCTTTCCTCCTGTCATCATGAAACTTGCGCAGACCCTGCTTGACTGGTCTTGCATTAGGGTTAACATGTAAGCTGTGCTCGGCGAGTTCTCTCGGGACTCCTGGCATGTCAGATGGCTTCCATGCAAAGACGTCCCGGTTCTCATGGATGAACTCGACGAGCGCGCTTTCCTATTTATCAGAGAGGTGTGCCCCAATGGTGAACTGCTTGGAAGAATCACCAGGGGTGAAGTCGACTTGCTTTGTGTCCTGAGCTGACTTGAATTTCATCTTCTCCTCTATGGCCGGCTTCTTAAGGACCGAGTTGTCCTCCGGGTCCACGTTTGCCTTGTAAAATTTCAGCTCCTCTTGAGCACAAGCTGTTTCAGCCATAGCTGCATCACCTAATTCACACTCCAATGCCATATATCTGCTGCCATTAACTCTAATGACTCCTGCTGGACCTGGCATCTTGAGCTTCAAGTAAACATAGCATGGTCTGGCCATGAACTTAAAGTATGCTGGTCGACCAAAGAGAGCATGGTATGGACTCTTAAGATCCACTACCTCAAAAGGCATAATCTCTGAACGAAAATTTTCCACTGTGCCAAAAGCAACCTCAAGATAAATCTTACCGATTGGCTTGGCTGACTTCCCTGGTACGATTCCATGAAAAACTGTCTCAGTGGGTATTAACTGCCTAACTTGCAGCTGCATCCTCTTGAATGTGTCATAATACAAGATGTTGATACTACTCCCACCATCCATAAGCACTTTGTTCAATGTATAGCCCCCAACTTGAGGTGCCACTACCAAGGCTAGCTGCCCTGGGTTGTCGACTCTTGGTGGATGATCTGCCCGACTCCATGTGATGGTTTGCTCTGACCACCTGAGCCACTGTGGAAGCGCCGGCTCTACTGCATTAACAGCTCTAACCTTTAACTTCTTGGAACGTTTGGACGTGCTTGTTGTGAAGACATGGTAACAACCACGACTCGGGTTCTGTGGCCGAGTTGTGACATAATACTGCCCATTGTTATCCTGAAGTTGCTTCGGGTTCTGCTGGAACCCGCCCTGTTGGTTACCTCCTCCCTGAGGTTGGTTAGGATTATTGCCGACTCCTCCACCCTGGTTACCAGGTCGTCCACCATCATTGTTTCCTCTATACCCATTGTTGTTACCTCTGTTTCCTGGCCCTTGGAACCCGGCATGCTGCAAATCTACGCACTGTCCCAAGGTATGACCGCATCTGCCGTTCTTGGCGTGTTTAGGGCATGGAATCCTCAAGACCTCCTCTATGCTTGGAGTACGGCCTTGGTATCCGTGAGAATTATTGTCCTTGCGTCTGACCCCAGTATTTGTGTTAGCCACTAGGTCAGAGTTATCTCCATATGGCCACTTGCTACCACCTTGATTCTGGTTTTGATTCTGGTTCTGATTATTGCCACCCTGTCCTTTATTTCCTTCCTCCTGGTCCTTGGTTTTATTTGTGGCTGCGTGCTTATTAGCACCTGCCATGATTTCACCGATTGTCAGGGGAATGCCCTGATTCAGACTCTCCTTCATGCGACCGAGCTTCCAACTCAAGGGATTGTAGCTGCAATTTCTCTCCATCGCCATTAGCACTAAGACCGGTGGGAGTCCTTGTGATGAGTTAATGATCTCTGAGACCCGCTTCATCCAGTGCCTTGCTGACTCGCCCTTCCTCTGAACGCACCGCTCCAGGTCCTCGATGGTACTAAGCTTTTTGCATGTGCCCTGGAAGTTCTGAATAAAAGCCGCCTTCAATTGCTCCCAAGAGTTGATTGACCTAGGAGGCAAGTTGCGCATCCAAACCTTGGCTGCCCCCTCCATCATAAGATACATAAACTTGGCACACAGATTACCTGTGGCATTACGAATACTCATAGCCATCTCGTAAGTGCCCAACCAAGAAGTCGGGTCCATGTTGGGCTCATAATTTGGAACCTTGCGCGGCTCCTTGAAACTGCTGGGGAAGGACTCGGACCTGATGGCATCAGACAAGCACTCTGGTCCTGTTAATGCTGGGGAAGCACCAGGGGAAGTCACCTCCTCATGCGCCCGGGTTGGCTGAGGCGGGTTAGCTGCACCAGCTAACGCTCTGTCCTTCTCTGCCTCCCGAGCTCTTGCTGCTTCTCTTTCTCGTCGTTGCCTTGCTTCATCAACCACTAGCTGAGCTCGTGAAGTAGTTGGTATATTTGCGCGATTCCTCTCTTGTTCACGACGCCTTGCACTTGTAGAGTTGGCCGGGTTGGACTCGCCGTGCCGACTCCTCGTGCCTGAGTTAAAAGGTGTTGAATGTAGCCTACTTGCATCTGGAAAAGTTGGATACAAAGCTTGCTGAGTCAAAGCTGTCTTCAGTAGCTCGATAGCCTCACGAGTCTCCTGACCTGCTGGTCCCTCTGGTACCAAGATATTCTCCAATCTCAGAGTCGCCGCATGAAAGTTGTCCATAGGATTAGAGTAATGTCCCTCTGGAGTATGAAATCTGTTAGGCTGAGATCCTAAGCCACCAGATGCTCCTCCTCCGACTCCTCCTTCAGGCGGTGGTCCGTTGATACGGCTGCCTCCCGGTCCTTCTGGGGGTGGTGGTGGTGGTGGTGGTCCTCCCCCTGCGCCGCCTCCTGCAGCTGATGAACTCCCCAGCCCGGCTCCTACGCCTGGACCGGTGGGTGTGGTGAACAAAGCAATAGGGTTGACATTGGCTCCTCCGCGCAGGCGACTCCTGGCTCTGTGATGCTGGATCGAGGTGAGCTCCTCGCGGCGCCTCCGCATGACTAGGAAGCTCAGCGGCAAGCCTCCTCCGCATGACCGGTGGGTGTGGTGAACAAAGCCGAGTCACGTATCAAGTCACATGGGCTGGGCTGAAGACAAGCCGACCGAGGCCCGTGATGGAGAAAGGACCCGTTTAGAAGGAGTCCAAGTACAACCCGGAGCCTTAAACTTGGAAGACCAAGACGTAGAGTAGGATTCCGTGTTCTAGTGTGACTCGGTGTAACCTGTAAGTCCAGGGACCCGGCGGCCTTTATAATCGGGGTCCTGGACCTTAGATCAACAAGTGCTAAGCAATCTAGAGAGAGAGAGAAACGCCAAGTCGCCGACTCCCCAGAGAGGAGCAGGAACCCTGTAATCGATACCAGATCAAGAGCAATAAAGAGAAGCAGGAAGTAGGTCTTTACCTCTACCAAGAGGGGCCGAACCTGGGTAAATCTGTGTCCCTAGAGGAGCAGGAAGTAGGTCCTGCTCCTCTCTGGGGAGTCGGCGACTTGGCGTTTCTCTCTCTCTCTCTAGATTGCTTAGCACTTGTTGATCTAAGGTCCACGACCCCGATTATAAAGGCCGCCGGGTCCCTGGACTTACAGGTTACACCGAGTCACACTAGAACACGGAATCCTACTCTACGTCTTGGTCTTCCAAGTTTAAGGCTCCGGGTTATACTTGGACTCCTTCTAAACGGGTCCTTTCTCCATCACGGGCCTCGGTCGTCTTGTCTTCAGCCCAGCCCATGTGACTTGATACGTGACTCGGCTTTGGCCTTCTTGGTCTTGGCGGGTCTACTTTCCGGTTCCATGGGCCTACCTATAAAGTATCCCCCCATCAGTCCCAGAAGAGGACTGGACCACCAATGGAGTTTTCTCCCGAGTCCTTGGAAGGAACTCGGGGACAGTGGGAGCAGTTGTAGTGTTGACACCTGCAGATGCAGGTGTCGAAGGAGCCGTCCTTGTGCTTGTCGTTTGAGAAGCCGAAGGAGCGATAGATCCACGAGCTGATGTGACAGCAGCCATGTTCTGGAGCTTGGTGACCTTCAGATAAGGCTGAGCCCTGAAACAGACAAAGTCAGAAGTTAGCAACAATTCCATGTAAAGGAAACGCAGAAGTCATATGAGTGCAAGTCAGCAGAGAAGTCATACCCAGTATTAGTCTCAAGGTCTAGGGAAGCCTGAGAGTCGGAAGAAGGCATAGACATGCCAGAGTGATAGGAGTCGTCTTTGCTAGGAGGAGAAGTCGACTTCCGCTGGTGTGAAATTGGCAAAGGATCAGGGGTGTCCGCAGGGCCATCGGAGCGCAGCTTCCTCTTCCTAGCAGCAATAACATTCTGCATACATCCTTGAGACTTAGCAGGTGAACTGGTTGATCCAAGGACTCGTGAAAAAGGTACCTTTGGGACAGCCTCTGGAGGCCCATTCTTATTGGGAGTTGGGGGAGAAGAGGAGCGGCTCTTCACGGCTGAGGACTCCTCAGATGAGGTTGGCTGGGTAGCGGCAGGGCTAGAAGCCAAATGTCCCTGCTCAGTAACAGGAGCCTCCTGAGAGGACTCCCTCCCAGTAACATTTTCAACAGGAGCCTCCGGGGAGGACTCCCCCTCATCATCGTCGTCTTCAGCAGGAGCCTCTTGAGAGGACCCCTCGTCAGCGTTATTTTCAACATCTTTTGCCCCAGCATTTAGCTTTGTGACAGAAGCTTCCTCTTCTACCTCCTCATCAGCCTCAACCTCTGTTACAGGTTCAGAAGCTGGCCTCCAGAAGGAGTCAGTTAACTGCAGAGGAGACAGAAAGTCAAGTTAGCAAATCAAATAGAGAAAACAGATCAAAGTGAAGCAAATAAAATACTTACAGCAGGAGCTTGGTTGGTGGAGCAAAAAGGTTCAAGTCCAAAACTAACTTGATCCTTCACTGGCATGCCTGTCAGTTTCTTAATCAATCTGCCGAGTTCAGGGCCGTCAGACAGCTTCTCCGTTGTCCGGAGATCATCAGTCACACAACGTGTGTATTGGCATATCAGCCGAGTCCTAGGACTCAGCGGCTTGATCCGCCAGGTAGTCCAGCAATGTACTAAATCCATGTTCTCCAGCTTGTGTGATAAGAGAGCCTGAATCCGTTTTATCAAGGACTCGACTTTGGGCCGGGTGGCCTCTGAGCACCTAGCTTTCAAAAGGGGAGTCGCCTCTAGGCGATCCTCGGAGAAGAGAGAAAGATGGGGCTCATCTGCAGAGGATGTGTCAATGCAATAGAATAAGGTTTTGTGCCAATCCTTAACACGATTAGGAAAGATAGGTTTCGGGAAGACAGAATTTAGGCGACGCTGAAGAGTAACAGCGCCGCACTGAAGAAGAGGACCCCCAGAGCTCAGGCTGGGGGTTGCAGTAGAAAAGCTCGAGCCAGAGATCAAGGTCTGGCTCGATTTGGAGGTAATCCTCACAGAGGGTGACAAAGTTCGAGAGGGTCAAGATAGAATTGGGTGCCAAATCATGGATGCGCAGCTTGTAGAAATTAAGGAGCTGGCGGAAGAACAAGTTACCCGGGGGAGTGAATCCTTGGATAGGTGCTCGGAGATGATGATGACCTCGCCCTTCGCCGGAGAGGGCACTACCTCATCTCCTGGAGCCCGAGACTTGACATTGGAGGGAAGAAGGCCGGCAAGCCGATGCGCCTTAATTTGCTCGGCCGTTGTGGTAGATCTACCCCAATCGGCGGAGATGGATCGCTTTGACGAGAAAGTCTTGGCGGCGGCGGCCGCGACGGAAATGTCGATTGTCCGATTGGACGAGGAAACCTTGGCCTTGGAAGCAGTCTTGGAGCGCTTGGGGGCCATGGCATACGTGCGGAGTGAGCTGCGCGCGGGAAAGAGAATGAGCGGGAGGAAGAAGAAGGATGTAGCGCCCCGACCCCAGAACTATACAGTGGAACGTTGTGTAACCGATCATGATACACAATCGAGGGTTACTGGGTTTACCAATCCCAGGCCAAAACTCATTGGCAGGTGTGCTTGGAATGGATCATCGGCACACAACACCTCGATCATGCCATAAGCTCAGACATCGCTTCCATGTATAGTAAGGAGACCGAGACTTGTAGAACAAACTGGCACATTACAGACTCTACGACACAAAAACATATAGCAACTCATATAAGAGAAGAATACAAATATCACACATCAAAAGGTCACAGACCATCAATTCAACAAGCGGAAGCGAGGTAGCGTTGTCTAATACAACAAGATGCAAATTATGTCCTAAGAGGCCTACAGATAAACATCACCCAAGCCAGCTTGTTCCACGATCCCAAGCTGCCACCTGGGAACCCCGGACTAGTAGTCGACGAAGAACCCACCTAACTGCTCGGTGTCGTCCTCCTCTGAAATACAAATATAAAGGCAGCAAAGAGAGACTGAGTACAATGTACTCGCAAGTTTAGTAGGGCGATATAGGCCCAATGACTGATGGAGGCTCTAAAGCTTTATATGTATTTCTTTTGCATAAAGCTAATTTTCATAAACTGAAACATAATTGACACATGGCACCGTCTACTCAGAATATTTTTCATAAAAGGGGGTAAGAGGGTAACATTTCATCTTCGGTTCTCGGCGAACCTACTTGTAGCCAAAACCCACTCATCTCCACCAAAGGCACTCCCTCGAATCACCCTCGAGGAAATGAACTTTTTACACACATGTTGAGTTGCAACCATTAGCTGCCAAATTAATTAATTAAGGTTAAGGTTCTCTATGATCCCGTAAATCCATTCCCAAGGCGTCCATAACCGCGGACACGGCTTTTCGAAAAGATTAACCCTGCAGGGGTGTACTAATTTACCCACCGGTACCGTTCGGCTCACCTGATTGGTCCTCTTCCGAGGAAGACCGGTGAGTGGGGGCGGTTAAACCTTTACCTCGCGTGAGACTATCCAAGAGTCATCTGTGGCCACAGGACAGGTTCAGTGCCTATTTCAACACCCTGCCCCATCGCCACGTCCTAAACACCACCATCCTCATCAATCCTTTTTCCACTCACACACACGGCAAATGGAAAAGCGACTAGAGGACCCTTGGATACGCCCGCACAAGTTATTTAGTTAAAGGGGATTCCATATGTCCCCACCAATGGCAGCACGCTCAGACCTTGGTTCCGAAGACAGGAACTCGCACTTAGGGGCAAGAGTGAGGCAAAACACCATCCCCGATGGCAACTCACCCAAGCCTTTTAGCATTTTAATTTAGCACCCCACATACCCACCATGTCCAAAACATTCCATCAACATCAACAATTATGGAATTAAACAACGGACATTGCTAGCATTTAACTAAGCATGGCTAAGCATAGCTAAGCATATAAATACAACAATTATATTCTTGTCCCAGGCCAACACATCATCTCTAGGGTTCATAGGTAGAGATACATGTGATTGGCTCGGGAAAAACATGCATTCATAGGATTCTCTATATTTTGATCAAAGAGACATTCGAATCACATGCAATATTATGGTGGACAAAATAAGTTTATAAAACATTAGGATGCTAGAATGCCAAGAAGGTTAGGTTATCTCTTGCCTTGCTGCCCGGGCGTGTAGTACTGCTCGTCGGGATAAGTAGCGTTAACCTCGACTCCGGAATCTATCGATACCCAAAAGAAATACAAAGAACACATAAATCACAAGAACACAAGGTGCAATGCTCAATCACATGATGACATGACAAGTTGATGCATTGATATTATCATTTAATTTATTCAACAAAATTAAATGGAGTTCCAAATAATTAGTGCAATTATTTGGACACAACTCCATATTTACCTTAGTGACCACAATGTTTATAAATCATTACATTATTAGAGAAGTGGCTCAATATGCATGAACATGACATGAAATGGGTAGGGTTTGTCATTCCGATCATTTTGGTACTTTATTTGTAATTTTCGGAGTACCGATGAATAAATAGCAAATTAAATAATTAATTGGATTTAATTCTTTTAACCAATTTATGAAAACATCAAATAAGAATTTGTGATCATGACGTGATAAGCGCATGGTTTGATAGCATTTGACATGTTGATCACTTTGATATTTTATTCGCAAATTTTGGGCAACTAATTAAATAACCAAAAGATCATAATTCCAAAAGAAGGTTACAATGATTCCAAATGGTGGAGTTTGTTTTCCTGAACATTTTGAAATTTGAATCGTAGAATTTGAAGCACTTTTCAAATAGTTATCGATTATTTAAAAATGTTTTAAACTCTAAAAAGGAAAAGTTATTTCCCTGGCAGGCCGGCCTAGAGCCGGCCAGGCCGGGCACCAGCCCGAGTGGTCCGGCCTTTGGCCGGCCCAGGCTGGGCTCCCAGGCCGGGCGCGCAGGCCGGGCACCTGCCCGAGGCCTCCGGCCTTAGGCTGGCCCAAGCCTCGGCCAGGCCGGGGGCACGGCGCGGTGGCTCGGCGGTGGCCGCCGGTTGATCGATTGCGGAGAGAGGGGGAAGGCGCGGGAGAGGGCTAGGAAGCACGCAGTGTTCACCTTGAGTACGTATGCGAGGACGGCGACGGCACGGAGGGGCGGGAGTCGCCGGATTCGAGGCCGACGAACGGCGCGGCCGAGGCAGGATGTCGATGACGAATTCGTCGATTCCCGGCCACCCCGGCTCGATTCCGCCGCAGAGGAGGAAGCCGAGGACGCGGCGGAGCTTGCCACACCCTTCAATTTGTGCGGGGAGGAGCCAAACGACGGCGGCGAGCTCGTCTCGGTGGCGGTGACGGAGGAGCTCGGGAGAGGAAAAAGAATCGCCCCGATCCGGAAATTGTGGGAGGAGCGGGGAGAGAGGAGGGAGAGGGAGCAGGTGCACGACGGTCTGGGCATCCTTGTCCTCCAGGGCCACGGCATCACGCGGCATGGGCGTCGCCAGCACGGCGGCATGGCGCCAGGACGCCATCGTCCACCGTGGAGGGGAAGGAAAGTTTTGCAGGGAACCCCCTGACAATATTTGAATTAATTGCAAAAAAGGTCCCCAGCAAGCTTTGGCAATTTAAACGAGACACCAGGACATTTTCATAAAATGTGCAAAAATTCACATGGGCTCCAATTGACTTTTAGGTGCCCCACAAAAATTGGTGAGGCAAAATAAATTTTTTTGACCAACATTTGTTCATAGCTTTTAATTAAGGTAATTTTGGGCAATTTCCAAATTGTATTTAATTGGAGCATTTAAACAATTCCAAAAATAGTGAAAATATTCATAGAGACTCTCTCAATCATATTGAAACTCCCCATGATTTTTGTTTTAATTTTTGGAATGTTTAACTTGGTTCCAAAAAATTGGAATTGAATTAAGCCAATTTAAATTCTCATATTCATTTCTTAATTGACAAGATTTGGAAATTGAGAATTGGTTTCAAAAGTAAAATTGGAACTTCCTAAACCATTTGGAAGTTCATTTAGTCTGTTGACTTGTTGAGCAATTGTATTTGGTTTGAATTGCTTGGGAAGTTTGCCTCCCAATTTTAGTTGCTTGCAATGGTTGGTAGTTTTAGAAATAGCAAGTTTCATATGCATGCCATGATGCAAACAAAGATGCAAAAAGTGGAAAAAATTCTTCGTATTTTTCATTACCAAGTTAGGGCTATTACAATTCTACCCCCCTTACAGGAATCTCGTCCCGAGATTCTAGGCTTGAGTGAAGAAGGCGGGGTATTCCTGACGAAGACTAGTTTCTCGCTCCCATGTGGCTTCTTCCTCGGAATGATTGGACCATTGGACTTTTAGGAACTTGATGGTCTTGTTGCGGGTTTTCCTCTCCGCTTCATCCAAGATGCGGATAGGATGCTCGCGATAGGTCAAATCCTCCTGAATGTCCAACGCCTCATGATCAACCCCACGGATGGGATCTTTGAAGCAACGACGGAGTTGGGAAACATGGAACACATCGTGGACATCCGGGAAGTTGGAGGGCAACTCGAGTTGATATGAGAGATCTCATCGCTTGGCTAGGACAGTGAAAGGGCCAACATAGCGAGGTGCCAATTTGCCCTTGATCCCGAAGCGACGAACGCCTCGGAGAGGAGAAACTCGAAGATAGGCCTTGTCACCAATTTCATAGTGGACCTCTTGATGATGCTTGTCATAATAGCTTTTCTGACGGGATTGAGCAGCCTTGAGATTATCCCATATGACACGGACTTTCTCTTCGGCTTCATTGATCACATCAGGACCGAAGAGTGGCCTCTCTCCGGTTTCAGACCAATTGAGGGGAGTCCGGCATTTCCGCCCATAAAGGACCTCAAAGGGAGCCATTTGCAAACTGGCTTGAAAGCTATTGTTGTAGGAGAACTCGGCGAGAGGGAGGTACTTTTGCCAACCCTTGCCGAAGGAGATAAAACAAGCCCGCAGCATATCCTCAAGAACTTGGTTCACCCTCTCTATTTTACCATCAGTTTGAGGATGATAGGCGGTGCTGAAGTTGAGGTGGGTTCCCATGGCATTTTGGAAAGCCTGCCAGAATCTGGATACGAATAGGCTCCCACGGTCAGAGATGATCCTCATTGGAACACCATGGAGAGGAACAATGCGGGCAACATATAACTCGGCCAATTGCTTTGCATTTATGTCCTCACGAACCGGAAGGAAATGGGCTACCTTGGATAGGCGGTCGATGACGACCCAGATGGCATTGTTGCCCTTTTGAGACCTTGGAACCGGTGATGAAATCTATGCCAACTTCATCCCATGTCCACTCGGGGATGGCTATGGGGCAAAGGGTACCAGCTGGCCTTTGATGTTCAGCTTTCACCCGGCGACAGACGTCGCATTCAGCAACATAGTTGGCAATTTCCCGCTTCATGCGAGTCCACCAGAATTTGGGACGGAGGTCTTGGTACATTTTTGTGCTACCGGGGTGGATGGATATAGGAGATTCATGGGCTTCTTGGAGTATCAACCCCTTAGTATTTCCCGTCTTGGGCACCACAAGACGGTCCCCAAAATAGACAACACCGGAAGCATCAACGGAGAAACACTTGGCCTTCCCATTTGCAATATTCTTCTTGATCTTGCGGATGCCAGCATCATGTTGCTGGGCGGCCTTGATTTCATCCTCAAGAGTGGATTTGATCTCGAGGTTAGCTAGATAACCGGAGGGAACAATCTCCAGATTCAACCTAGCAAACTCCTCGTGGAGAGCCGGTTGTGCCTTTTCTACCATCACGGTGTTGCAATAGGCCTTACGACTCAAAGCATCGGCCATGACATTTGCCTTGCCGGGTTGATAGTTGAGAGTCACATCATAGTCTTTTATCAATTCCAGCCATCTCCTTTGCCTCAAGTTCAGATCCGGCTGGGTGAAGAGATATTTTAGGCTTTGATGGTCGGAGTAGATCTCGCAACGGTTGCCCAACAGGTAGGGCCTCCATTGTTTCAGAGCATGTACCACGGCGGCAAGCTCCAAATCATGAGTTGGGTAATTTTGCTCATGCGGTTTGAGTTGACGGGAGGCATAGGCGACAACATGGCCCTCTTGCATCAAGACACAGCCCAAGCCTTGGAGGGATGCATCACAATAGACGACGAAGTCTTTGTCGGTATCGGGAAGGACAAGCATCGGAGTGGTTGTGAGCTTGACCTTGAGGGTTTGGAAGCTCTCTTCAGCCTTGTCTGACCACACAAATTGCTTGTTTTTCTTGAGGAGGTCAATCAGTGCCTTGGCTATCTTGGAAAAACCCTCGATGAATCGGCGGTAATAACCCGCCAATCCAAGGAAACTTCAGATATCTTTGGCGGACTTGGGAGTTGGCCAATCCAGGATAGCCTGAATCTTGTCTGGTATCACCGCTACTCCAGCAGCTGACACCGTGTGACCGAGAAAAATGAGCTCCTTTAGCCAAAACTCAAGAGAACTTGGCATAGAGGCGGTGATCTCGAAGCTTGGTCAAGACTAGTCGAAGATGCTCAGCATGTTCTTCTTCGGTTTTGGAGTAGACAAGGATGTCATCGATGTAAATGATGACAAACTTGTCGAGGAACTCGTGGAAGATAGAGTTCATCAGCCTCATGAATGTAGCCGGAGCATTTGTGAGGCCGAAGGACATGACGGTGTACTCATATAACCCATAACGGGTAGTGAAAGCCGTCTTTGGAATATCCACCTTTCGGATTTTTATCTGATGGTAGCCTGACCTCAAATCCATCTTGGAGAATACCGTTGCACCAGCTAATTGATCGAACAAGTCGGTTATTCTGGGAATTGGATACTTGTTCTTGATGGTCACCGCATTCAGAGGGCGGTAATCAACAACCATACGAGGAACATTTGTATCCCTCTTCTTGACAAAGATGACCGGGCAGCCCCAAGGTGAGCTACTCGGCCAGATGAAATCTTTTTCTAGCAGCTCATCAAGTTGCTTCTTCAATTCAGATAGCTCTTCTGTTGGCATGCGGTAGGGCGTTTTGGAAACTGGGGCGGTTCCCGGAACTAACTCAATCACAAACTCCACGCTGCGATCAGGTGGCATGCCGGGCAATTCCTCCGGGAAAACATCGGGGAAATCACACACCACAGCAACTTCATGTATTTCAGGCGGGGTAGTTCCTTCCAGGAAACACAAGCTGATCTCCGGTGAAAGTGGAGTGGCAGCGGAGGGAATTGCGGACGAGGGTGACCAATAACTCACCAGCCCGACGGTTGGGTGGATCACGGTGATAGACTTGGCAGCACAGTTCAGGTTGGCCTGATATTTGACTAACCAATCCATCCCCAGAATTACATCTAGCCCATCTGACCTCAGTGCAATCAGCTGGAACGGGAAAGACCAATAGCCTATGGTAATCTGGACTTCCGGAGCAACCCATTTGGTGTGCCAACTAGCGCCTGGGGTCTTGACCACTAACGGGGAGTCCATGTTCACAAATGGAATTTGATGGTTGTGTGCAAAAGCTATTGATATGAACGAATGCGATGCTCCAGAATCAAATAAGACTAAAGCAGGGTAACCATTGATTCGAAGCATACCCATGAGAACTCCGGGATCCTCCTCAACGCCTTCAGCCGAGACGTGGTTCAGGCGGCCACGGCTGATGGTGGTATCCTTGGCGGCTGGGGTAGAGGGTGCTGGTGCAGGTGCTGCGGTAGCCGGTGCCTTCTGGGGACACTCCCTGGAGTAGTGCCCCGACTGGCCACAGGAGAAGCAAGTGAGCCCCGGTGGTGCAGGCAGTCAAGGTCGAAAACCGCCTCCAGCCGCACCCAAGGTCGAAGTAGCTGGGCGAGGCGGAGGTGGCAAGTACCCGGTAGGCTTCGGCGCGGAGGGGGCCTTAGGCACAGCGCTGAAGGGCACAAATAGCCGGCGCTTCTTGCCCTCTGAGGAAGAGGAGCTCTGGTTGTTGGTGGAAGCTGGCCTCTTGGAAGCCTCCAGCTCCTTCCTACCTTGCTCCATAGTGAGAGCTTGATTATAGAGCTCCTGGTAGGAGGTGAACTTGAAGGGTAGGAGCTCATATCGGAGACGAGGTGCGAGCCCCTTGTGGAAGAGGTATTGCTTGTCCTCATCGTTCGTCACGTCCCGAGGGGCGTAACGGGAGAGGTGGTTGAACTCCCGTCCATAGGACTGGACGTCCATGCGTCCCTGGGTCAAGTCCAGGAACTCCCGCCTCTTGAGGTCCATGACGGGCTTGGGAATGTACGTCGCACGGAAAGCGGCGCGGAAGTCCTCCCAAGTGAAGACATGGCCCGCGGCAAACATTGCCACGTGGCTCTCCCACCAGGAGCCGGTGGCTCCATTCAGCAGATAGGTGGCGAAATTGACCTGTTCCACCACCGGAACGTGAAGAGCGGCAAACTTGCGCTCTAGAGCCCGAAGCCAATCATCCGCATCAAACGGCTCCTTAGCTTCAGAGAAGGTGGGAGGTTGGGAGCGCAAGAACTCGGTGAGAGTGGTGCAGTCCGTATTCCTCCGGGCCCCTTGCTGCACCAGCTGCTCGAGCAGACGCTCATTTCGCAGCCGGTTTTGCTCAATAGCCATCAGGACCTCCGCCATTGAGGGTGGCGGCGGTGCCTCAGGGTTGCTTGATTCCCCACGACGGGTAGGCGCCATTCTGAAGAATTGGAACAATGACAAGTTAGTAACCAACTCTGACAGATAGGATAGATCATTAGAGTGTTTCCAGATATAGATATTGAAGACGACAAACACTAAGACAGATTTAGGCAACCACGGTGACATCACGTCATCGCGGCGATATCAAACGGATACAACGGTCTCGAGACTTAACTGGACGGTAAGAACCCAAACCCCGAGAACCTAAACATCGACACCAAGCATAAAACAAATATAGGTAAGAATCAGAGTAGAGCGAGTTGGATGAGGAGTAAAAAGAATCCTAAGAAGTTTTCACAACTCATTTTTAGGCTATAAATAATTTTCAACTAGACTCGACATCGACCAAAGAGAGGGTTTCCTACAGGCAGTCCTGCTCTGATACCAACTTGTAGCGCCTCGACCCCAGAACTATACAGTGGAACGTTGTGTAACCGGTCATGCTACACAATCGAGGGTTACTGGGTTTACCAATCCCAGGCCAAAACTCATTGGCAGGTGTGCTCGGAATGGATCATCGGCACACAACACCTCGATCATGCCATAAGCTCAGACATCGCTTCCATGTATAGTAAGGAGACCGAGACTTGTAGAACAAACTGGCACATTACAGACTCTACGACACAAAAACATATAGCAACTCATATAAGAGAAGAATACAAATATCACACATCAAAAGGTCACAGACCATCAATTCAACAAGCGGAAGCGAGGTAGCGTTGTCTAATACAACAAGATGCAAATTATGGCCTAAGAGGCCTACAGATAAACATCACCCAAGCCAGCTTGTTCCACGGTCCCAAGCTGCCACCTGGGAACCCCGGACTAGTAGTCGACGTCCACGAAGAACCCACCTAACTGCTCGGTGTCGTCCTCCTCTGAAATACAAATATAAAGGCAGCAAAGAGAGACTGAGTACGATGTACTCGCAAGTTTAGTAGGGCGATATAGGCCCAATGACTGACGGAGGCTCTAAAGCTTTATATGTATTTCTTTTGCCTAAAGCTAATTTTCATAAACTGAAACATAATTGACACATGGCACCGTCTACTCAGAATATTTTTCATAAAAGGGGGTAAGAGGGTAACATTTCATCTTCGGTTCTCGCCGAACCTACTTGTAGCCAAAACCCACTCATCTTCACCAAAGGCACTCCCTCGAATCACCCTCGAGGAAATGAACCTTTTACACACACGTTGAGTTGCAACCTTTAGCTGCCAAATTAATTAATTAAGGTTAAGGTTCTCTATGATCCCGTAAATCCATTCCCAAGGCATCCATAACCACGGACATGGCTTTTCGAAAAGATTAACCCTGCAGGGGTGTACTAATTTACCCACCGGTACCGTCCGGCTCACCTGATATGTCCTCTTCCGGGGAAGACCGGCGATTGGGCGTGGTTAAACCTTTACCTCGCGTGAGACTATCCAAGAGTCATCTGTGGCCACAGGACAGGTTCAGTGCCTATTTCAACACCCTGCCCCATCGCCACGTCCTAAACACCACCATCCTCATCAATCCTTTTTCCGCTCACACACACGGCAAATGGAAAAGCGAACTAGAGGACCCTTGGATACGCCCGCACAAGTTATTTAGTTAAAGGGGATTCCATATGTCCCCACCAATGGCAGCACGCTCAGACCTTGGTTCTGAAGACAGGAACTCGCACTTAGGGGCAAGAGTGAGGCAAAACACCATCCCCGATGGCAACTCACCCAAGCCTTTTAGCATTTTAATTTAGCACCCCACATACCCACCATGTCCGAAACATTCCATCAACATCAACAATTATGGAATTAAACAACGGACATTGCTAGCATTTAACTAAGCATAGCTAAGCATATAAATACAACAATTATATTCTTGTCCCAGGCCAACACATCATCTCTAGGGTTCATAGGTAGGGATACATGTGATTGGCTCGGGAAAAACATGCATTCATAAGATTCTCTATATTTTGATCAAAGAGACATTCGAATCGCATGCAATATTATGGTGGCCAAAATAAGTTTATAAAACATTAGGATGCTAGAATGCCAAGAAGGATAGGTTATCTCTTGCCTTGCTGCCCGGGCGTGTAGTACTGCTCGTCGGGATAAGTAGCGTTAACCTCGACTCCGGAATCTATCGATACCTAAAAGAAATACAAAGAACACATAAATCACAAGAACACAAGGTGCAATGCTCAATCACATGATGACATGACAAGTTGATGCATTGATATTATCATTTAATTTATTTAACAAAATTAAATGGAGTCCAAATAATTAGTGCAATTATTTGGACACAACTCCATATTTATCTTAGTGACCACAATGTTTATAAATCATTACATTATTAGAGAAGTGGCTCAATATGCATGAACATGACATGAAATGGGTAGGGTTTGTCATTCCGATCATTTTGGTACTTTATTTGTAATTTTCGGAGTACCGATGAATAAATAGCAAATTAAATAATTAATTGGATTTAATTATTTTAACCAATTTATGAAAACATCAAATAAGAATTTGTGATCATGACGTGATAAGCGCATGGTTTGATAGCATTTGACATGTTGATCACTTTGATATTTTATTCGCAAATATTGGGCAACTAATTAATAAGTTATGAATTTCTCAATTTAGGTATTATTTAACCCCTTTTGGGAATTTTTAAATAACCAAAAGATCATAATTCCAAAAGAAGGTTATAATGATTCCAAATGGTGGAGTTTGTTTTCCTGAACATTTTGAAATTTGAATCATAGAATTTGAAGCATTTTTCAAATAGTTATCGATTATTTAAACATGTTTTAAACTCCAAAAAGGAAAAGCCATTTCCCTGGCAGGCCGGCCTAGAGCCGGCCAGCCTAGAGCCGGCCAGGCCAGGAAAAAGGCCGTGCACCAGCCCGAGCGGTCCGGCCTTTCGCCGGCCCAGGCTGGGCTCCCAGGCCGGGGCAGTGGCCGAAGCGGCCGGCCCAGAGCCGGCCCAGGCCGGGCGCGCAGGCCGGGCACCTGCCCGAGGCCTCCGGCCTCAGGCCGGCCCAAGCCTCGGCCAGGCCGGGGGCACGGGGCGGTGGCTCGGCGGTGGCCGCCGGTTGATCGACTGCGGGGAGAGGGTAGAAGGCGCGGGAGAGGGCTAGCAAGCACGCAGTGTTCACCTTGAGTACGTATGCGAGGACGGCGACGGCACGGAGGGGCGGGAGTTGCCGGATTCAAGGCCGACGAACGGCGCGGCCGAGGCAGGATGTCGATGAAGAATTCGTCGATTCCCGGCCACCCCGGCTCGATTCCGCCGCAGAGGAGGAAGCCGAGGACGCGGCGGAGCTTGCCACACCCTTCAATTTGTGCGGGGAGGAGCCAAACGACGGCGGCGAGCTCGTCTCGGTGGCGGTGACGGAGGAGCTCGGGAGAGGAAAAAGAATCGCCCCGATCCGGAAATTGTGGGAGGAACGGGGAGAGAGGAGGGAGAGGGAGCAGGTGCACGACGGTCTGGGCATCCTTGTCCTCCAGGGCCACGGCATCACGCGGCATGGGCATCGCCAGCACAGCGGCATGGCGCCAGGACGCCATCGTCCACTGTGGAGGGGAAGGAAAGTTTTGCAGGGAACCCCCTGACAATATTTGAATTAATTGCAAAAAAGGTCCCCAGCAAGCTTTGGCGATTTAAACGAGACACCAGGACATTTTCATAAAATGTGCAAAAATTCACATGGGCTCCAATTGACTTTTAGGTGCCCCACAAAAATTGGTGAGGCAAAATAAATTGTTTTGACCAACATTTGTTCATAGCTTTTAATTAAGGTAATTTTGGGCAATTTCCAAATTATATTTAATTGGAGCATTTAAACAATTCCAAAAATAGTGAAAATATTCATAGAGACTCTCTCAATCATATTGAAACTCCCCATGATTTTTGTTTTAATTTTTGGAATGTTTAACTTGGTTCCAAAAATAGGAATTGAATTAAGACAATTTAAATTCTCATATTCATTTCTTAATTGACAAGATTTGGAAATTGAGAATTGGTTTCAAAAGTAAAATTGGAACTTCCTAAACCATTTGGAAGTTCATTTAGTTTGTTGACTTGTTGAGCAATTGTATTTGGTTTGAATTGCTTGGGAAGTTTGCCTCCCAATTTTAGTTGCTTGCAATGGTTGGTAGTTTTAGAAATAGCAAGTTTCATATGCATGCCATGATGCAAACAAAGATGAAAAGTGGAAAAAATTCTTCGTATTTTTCATTACCAAGTTAGGGCTGTTAGAAAGGATTGGAAGCGAAAGGGAAAGTGAGGGTTTTTGGACCCCACCCTTGACAATTTATAAGGGGTTAAACCCTAGAAAGTTACGGGGCTGTTCCACATTAACAGTGCGGTAAATGTGGGGACATCCGCGGAAATTCCGTGGTCAAAGATGCGGCTGCCAAAGTCAAAACAGGGTAAATCTAGTAAAGTAAAGACACAGTAGCGGAAAGAAAAGCCGACTTGTCTCAGAAAGGCGAGTCCTGTGTATGCAGGAAGTGATAAGAGTCAGATTCCTCAGAGCTAGTTTATAAGAGCCACAACAAACTCGGCCAGCAGATGCAAAGGCAAGAGTGGTGAGCTTAAGCAAAGGGTGAGGAAGGACTCGTTATATATGTGTTATGTTTTTTATGCAGGAATTCATCTTGAAGCTAGCAGCAGGCGACTTTTAAGCTTGTGACTCCAGTCGGAGAAGTCGAGCCAAGGAGTCGAACCAAGGAGTCGGAGGAAGCCGCCAAGACTACGCCCATGATAAATTCGGGGGCTACTGATGGGGGGATACTTTATAGGTAGGCCCATTGACCCGGAAAGTAGACCCGCCAAGACCAAGAAGGCCAAAGCCGGGTCGCACTTCAAGTTACATGGGCTGGGCTGGAGACAAGCCGGCTAAGGCCCATAAAGAAGGAAGGACTCGTCGAGGAGGAGTCCTAGTACAACCCGGAGCTCTAACTTGGAAGGCCAAGACATAGAATAGGACTCCGTGTCCAAGTATAACCCGGTGTAAACTTGTAAGCCCAGGGACCCGACCGCCTTTATAAGGAGGGCCCTGGACCTTAGATCGATAAGCAATCCAGAACCCGCAACACCAGACCAGACCCCAAAGAGGTTGAAGTCGCTGATTCCCCAGATAGGAGTCGGAACCTTGGAATCGAGAGCCAGTTCATATCAATAAAGCCGAAGCAGGAAGTAGGTCTTTACCTCCATCAAGAGGGGCTGAACCTGGGTAAATCCTTGTCCTTAGGTGAGATTAACAGCTCCTACGTACTTCGATCACCAATGGCCCCACAATTCATCTTCCCTGAGGAAGAACTTGCCGTGACAACCCCACGACACGCGCCGTGGAGATGTCGCTCAACACACTCGTCGAGGATGAGTACGCCCGCTCCTTCTGCGAAGACGAACGGGCGGCGCACGAGGAGGAGAACACGGCGAGGGCGATCGCCAACAGCCGCCCTCAGGCAGAGGCCTTCTATCGGGCCGCCCAAGCGCAGAAGCTGGAGAGGCTGAGCCGAGAGGCGGCGAGGCAGGACGCGGCAGAGGAGCGGGAGCTTGCGGCGAGGGAGCTGCAAGCGGAACAGGCGACAGAGGCGGAGCTCGCAGCGCGCGCGGAGCAGGACCTGCGGGCGGCGGAGAAATTGGGGCGCGCAGAGGCGCCCCGTGCGCGGGAGCGCACTCAAGCGGCGGAGCGCCACCGGCAGATGCTGGAGGCCAGGGCGGCCAGGCAGGTGAGGCGCTTGCGTGCGTGCTGGCGGCCTCAACATGCCTGCCTCCCCCTCTTTCGACGAGGGGGCGAATGACGACGAGGCTATGGCCCTAGCGCGCCACCTCCGCCCGGCATGTTCTAGAGTACTAGTTTAGTTAGTTTTTAGATAGTTTTAGTTTAAAGTTTAAGTTGTATCGCCTCTTTTACAAAAGAAATCGTCGGATCGCAATGAAATCGCCTCCTTTTAAAAATGTTGATCGATTGGGGTCCGGCCGTTTAGGGAGTGCCGGTGTGGGAGGGAAAAATAAAAAGACCGGACATGTGTACGGCACCCCGTAATTGGGCTTCCAAATAGGTGGTGCCGGACACAATTTAGACACCCGGTGGAGATGCTCTAAGGAAAAATATTCAAGATGCTGACCCCAGTTATTTATGCTGGTCTGGCTTGGTTGGTGTGAATGTCTGAATACTTTGACTCCCTCCTCGGGAGCAGGGAGGGGAGAATTGACTAAACTCTGCCACGGAACCTGACCTCTTCCTCTCGCAGCTGCACAGGCACATGTGGTGATTAGTTTACTGCTACGCATTGAGCAAGCTGGGGTTAGCTTAATTTCAGAGACACGGTAGTAGAATGTTACTTCATTGTATCTTCACTGACTCTTCGACGCCGAGGTTCTACCGTTTGCCCCCAACGAGACAGTCATTGACCGCACAAGAAACTAGAAGTCCTACTGTCCTAGACAAACGCAAGCAAGTCGTCGCTGGTTAGAACAACGAACTGCACGAAATATATGCATAGATCCGACAACGCATCGGAGCTCGCAACGCGTTGCCGACAAACATGTTGTAACTTCCGAATAGAAGCTGCAGTAAATGACATAGAAGGAGGCGAACTAGGCTCAAGTTGTCTATCAGCTCTAACCTGCAAGCACCTGACCACACAACACACGCGAGGAGAAGTGGAATTCAGAGGAAGGCGATGACACGAGATTTTTGGTTCAGCGTATAGTTTGCTGCATTTTCTATTCTCCTTCTGTTCATTCAGAAACCAGGCAGAATCGTGACATCCCACGATTTAGAACGAGCCCACGGTGATCATATGAAGTCGGACGTGATCCCACAGACCGCGTCAGCGTCCAACAAACCTGAAGAATCCCTAACTGAATTTAGGCCTAACATTGACGAAACTGAACCCGAACGCCTAAACCTGACGCAAACTGAATTTAGGCCTAACATTGACGAAACTGAAACCGAACGCCTAAACCTGACGCAACTGAAGAAAAAACACCTTCAACTACTGGTTTATTAAACATTGTCTTGGTAGGGCAATTGAAAAATGCTTAAAACCACTTTTTGAAGTGGTAGGTCTGTTTCGTCCTGCCCGCTCCCGCGAGCGGCAGGGCGAAACCCTAGCCCCCAGCGCCGCCAGCTCCTCTCCTCCCTCCTCCCTCCCTCGCCGCCGCTACAGGGCGTCGCCGGGCTAAGCCCC
>QRDG01000096.1:1643713-1676562 GCA_012064385.1 Puccinellia tenuiflora
ATCAAGAGCGCTTCGAGCGAGCTATGGAGAATCATTCAAGTTGGGTTCAAGGCCGTCGACCCAAACAACATGACAAGAAGAGAAGTTGTGGATGGTCAACTCAATGACTTGGCTCTCAACATGATTCATACCGTCGTTGGAGAAAAGCACATGTCTCTCATCGAGCTTGCCACCACCGCCAAAGAAGCTTGGGATATTCTCACTCAAGAGTTTGTCGGTAATGAGAGCATGCAAATGAATAGATTTTAAGCCTTGAGCAACCAAGCCGAGGGCTTTTTCATGGTAGAGGGTGAAGATCATGAAGAAATGTATCGAAGACTCAAGACCATTGCTACTCAATTTCGAGCCCTTGGTGCAAACTATGTGGATGATGCTTGGATCAAGAGGAAGTATGTGAGCGCCCTTTGGCCGTTCGAATCCACCGACTTGAAGAGTCTCCAAGGAAGACACAATTACCACCTCATGTCATCTAATGAGGTCATGCAAGAGATGGCGGCATACAAGGTGGCCGCCAAGAACGCCAAAGATGCTCGAGCCCGAGCCATTGGAATGCATAGAGGATCTTCACTTGCTTTGAAGGCCAAGGTTGTGGAGCAAGACGATGATGATGAGGCTCAAAAAGATGTGTCACATTGGGATCCCAAAGAACTTCAAGGCAAGGGATTTTGTCAACAAGGCAAGTGGAAGGAAGGAGGGTGGCCAAAGAGTTCGTTCGTGCTACAATTGCCAAGATAAATATCACTTTGTGGCCGAGTGTCCGTTTGAGAATCGGGAACTTCATGGAGGAAAGCTTATTAGGAAGGACAAGTCAAAGGACACCCATAAAAAACCTTTCTTCAAGAAGAATGCCATCAACAAGAAGCCTCCGAGAATTGTATTGCTTGCTCAAGAAGAGTATTCATCCGGGGAGGAAGAAGAATAGCCCACAAATGAAGTTGCCGCCATTGCTATTGCTTCTTCATCATCTCCTTCCCTATTTGAATCCCCCAATGAGAATGTCTCCAACTCCTCCGTAGGATGCTTCATGGCTAATACCACCGAGGTATCATCTCCCTCATCTCCTAAGGCAATGAGTAATATGGATGATGCTACTAGTCTTAAAATCAAAGAGGAAATAGTTGCTTTCGATCATTTTATCACTAACATGCAAGGTGAAACAAAGAAGCATGTTGAGACTCTTATGAGTCAATATGGTGAAGCTCAAGAAATGCTTGAGATCAAGGGTAAGATTGAAAGAGAGGATGCTATGGAAATTGCATCCTTGAAAGACAATCTTGAAGAAGAGCATGAGCTTAGAGTTTCTCTAGAGCAACAACTAGAATCTATAGAAGAATCAAATGATGTAATTGTTGCTAAACTCATTAAAGAACGTGATCAGGCAATTGCTAAATACAAAGCATGTAAGAAAGAAAAGGTCGAGCTTGGTGTTGGTCATTCTAGACTAACCGAGGAGCTAGAGAAGCTCTCCAAGGCCTACAAAGCATTGGAGAGTGAACACTCTACCCTCACTAAGTCGTATGAACAACTTCAAGCTCAACCGCCTAAAAATGATGAGCCTAGTTCCTCCTCTCCAATTACTTGTGATCATGCGCATATCATTGAGGAAAATGCTAGGTTAAAGATCAATCTTGCTAAGGCCATCTCCCTAGGTAAGAAACCTTTTGTAACTTCACAAAAAGGGAGAGTTGGTCTTGGGTTCGTTGAGTAGGAAAATGAGAATGAGAGCTTCATGAAGGATGCTAGAGCTCCTCAAGTTAAGAAGGCCAACGTTACTTGTGTTCCTCAAGCAAAGAGGATCCCTCAAGCAAAGAAGAAGGTCAACATTGCTAGTGGTGGTGCCACAAGGGGCAAAACCATTAGTGATGACTTTGCGGGAAAGACTAACCCCCACTATATTATATATGTTAATTATTATGGGGATGTCTATGCTAAGTTTATTGTTCCTAGAAATGTTCCTATTGCTCGTTCTATTTGGGTTCCTAAGACCCTTGTTGCTAACAAAAGAGGACCCATTGAAAAATGGGGACCTAAATCCAAGCAATGATTTCTTGTAGGACTATGCTTCAGGTGGGTCAAAATGGGTGCTTGATAGTGGATGCACAAAACATATGACCAGAAGCAAGGAATTAATGACGGAGTTGAGACCAAATCTAAATGAAGCTACCATCACTTATGGAGATCGATAAATTTCCAAGGTATTGGGCTTTGGAAAGGTGGTAGTCGCTAAGGATATCACCTTAGCGAATGTCATGCTTGTCAAAGACCTTGGCTTTAATTTACTTTCCGTTCGTGCACTTAATAAGATGGGTTTCGCCGTCTTCTTTGATATTGATGTTGTGGTACTCTTGTGGAGCAAGACTCTAAAGGTCGCTTTCGTTGAGTACGTCGAGGATGATTTGTTTGTGGTTTACTTTTCGGGGGAAACCACTTCAAATTCGATGTGCCTATTTGGAAAGTCCGACAAGGGTTGGTTGTGGCATCGCCGCCTAGCCCATGTCAACATGAGAACTTTGCAAAGTCTTCACAAGGGTGGCCACGTTCTCGGACTAAAAGAAGATGTCTCTTTTGCCAAAGATCGTGTTTGTAGGGCTTGTGTTGAAGGAAAGATGGATATTCTCCCCACCCTTTCAAGACTATTATTTCATCCAAGAGGATCTTGGAGCTCCTCCATGTGGATCTTTTTGGTGTCGTTCCCGAAGCAAGTCTAGGTGGGAAGAAGTATTGCTTGGTGATTGTTGATGACTATTAAAGATTTACTTGGGTTTATTTCTTCAAGTCGAAGAGTGAGACCCAACAAACCTTCATCGACTTCTCCATTGAAATGCAACGTCAACACAATGTCCTCATATTGGCAATTAGAAGTGATAATGGCTCCGAGTTCAAGAACTACACCCTCAATGAGTTTCTTCGTGAAGAGGGCATTCGTCATCAATATTCCGCAACCTATACCCCTCAACAAAATGGTGTAGCCGAGAGGAAGAACCGGACTCTTATGGATATAGCAAGGTCCATGTTAGCGGAGTTTAAGACTCCGTTGAGTTTTTGGGCGGAGGCTATATCCACGGCTTGTCACTCATCCAACCGGCTCTACTTTCCGCAAAGGGTTGAACAAGACCCCTTATGAGATCCTCACCGGCAACAAACCTAACATCTCCTACTTCCGTGTTTTCGGTTGTAAGTGTTTCTATTTGATCAAAGGTTGTCGTTTAACTAAATTCGAATCTAAATCTCTAGAGGGTATTTTTGTTGGTTACGGTGCCGAATCCCACACTTATAGAATCTATGATAAAGCCTCACGGCGTATCATAGAATCTTGTAGTGTGGTGTTCGAGGAAAATGACGGCTCCCAAGTGGCGCAATTTCATGTTTCCGATGTAGATGATGTAATTCCTCAAGAAGCCATAAGAAGAATGGGTGTGGGATTTTCCGCCCCTTTGAGGAACACCTTGTGGTGGATTGAGAAGGACAATGCTCTACTCAAGTGGAGCCTTCATCTTCATCAGATTTACAAGAAACTGCTGCTGGAGCCAATGATGCACCTGATCAAAGACAAACTCAAGACCCTCAACATTCTGTTCTGCCTCTGGTCGCCAGGTCGGAGTCTCCGGCCATCTTGACCGGAGAATCCGGTGGGCCGGAGATTCCGGTGCCCCAGGCCGGAGACTCCGGTCTACATCCAGCAGAAGGGAGTGCAGCTCAAGATCTTGGTCCTTCCACCTCTTCCAATATTGTTGATATGTTTTCTGGGGATCAAGGTCAGCTTTCCGGTCAAGACGGGGACCCAAATGATCAAGATGATCAAGTGATACCTCCAAGATGCAATGAGGATATCGAAGCCCGTCGTCGAGCTAGATTTGCAAGAACCATGGAACTTCGTGAACATACTCTTTAGAAGGTTATTGGTGATGTAAGATGCAATGTGTCCACCCGGAGGCAATTGGCAAACTTTAGTGATCATCAAGCTCATATTTCCATGGTGGAACCGAAGAAAGTTTCTGAAGCTCTTGAAGATCCGGATTGGTTGCAAGCCATGCATGAAGAGCTCAACAATTTCAAGCGCAATAAAGTTTGGAAGCTAGTTGAGAAGCCAAAGGAGTGCCGCAATGTTATTGGCACAAAGTGGATTTTTAAGAATAAGCAAGATGAACATGGCATGGTTCTGAGGAACAAGGCTAGATTGGTGGCTCAAGGGTACTATCAAGTTGAAGGCATTGATTTTGGAGAGACCTATGCTCCCGTGGCTCGCCTTGAGTCCATTTGTATCCTTCTTGCTTATGCATCCTGTTATAACTTTAAATTGCAACAAATGGATGTTAAAAGTGCCTTTCTTAATGGTCCCTTAAAAGAGTTGGTCTTCGTTAAGCAACCCCCGGGGTTCGAGGACCCCAACTTCCCTAACCATGTCTACAAGCTTGATAAGGCGCTCTATGGACTTAAGAAAGCACCACGTGCGTGGTATGAGCACCTTAGAGAGTTATTGTTAGACCGTGGATTTGAAGTTGGGCAAATTGATCCCACTCTTTTTACTAAGAGGGTTAAAGGGGATCTTTTCGTATGCCAACTATATGTTGATGATATTATATTTGGCTCGTCTAACAAAGCTTTTAATGATGAATTTTCAAAGCTTATGACCGATAGGTTTGAGATGTCTATGATGGGCGAGTTGAAGTTCTTCCTTGGATTTGAGATCAAGCAATTGAGAGGAGGGACTTTCATTAGCCAAGAAAAGTATATTCAAGACATGCTCAAGAGGTTTAATATGGACGATGCTAAGGAGAAGAAGACACCTATGGATACCAAATGCCATCTACAACTTAACCCAAAGGGTATAGATGTGGATCAAAAGCTCTACCGCTCCATGATTGGTTCGTTGCTTTACCTTTGTGCATCTAGACCCGATATTGTGTTGAGTGTAGGTGTGTGTGCAAGGTATCAAGCGGCTCCTAAGGAAAGCCACATGTTGGCGGTCAAAAGAATCCTACGATATTTGGTTCATACCCCAAGGTTTGGTTTGTGGTACCCAAGGGATTCTTCTTTCACTCTTCGTGGGTTCACGGATTCGGATTGGGCCGGTGATCAAGATGATAGGAAATCAACTTCCGAGGCATGCCAATTTCTTGGTAGGTCCTTGGTGAGTTGGTCTTCTAAGAAGCAAAATTGTATTTCTCTCTCCACCGCCGAAGCCGAGTATGTGGCCGCCGCTAGTGCATGCACTCAATTGTTATGGATGAGGCAAACTTTAAAGGAATACGGTGTCAATTGTGACAAAGTGCCTCTTTTGTGTGACAATGAGAGTGCTATCAAGATCGCCTACAACCCGGTGCAACACTCAAGAACCAAGCACATTGAGATTCGTCATCATTTCATTCGAGATCATGTTGCTCGTGGAGACATTGAGCTAGCATATATGCCAACCAGAGACCAACTTGCCGATATTTTCACGAAGCCACTTGATGAAGCAAGATTCACTTATTTGAGGAATGAGCTAAATATCGTGGATTCGAGGAGTTTGGCTTGACCATCTTGCACACACATCTATAGGTTGACTCAATATTTGGTTTAGGTGTGGGCATGAATTTAGGGGGAGTGTTGTCCAAATAAATTGGGCTCTCCCTCCCCCCAATATGCCTATAGTAAAAATTTATTTATCTCTATTTTCAATTCATGAATTGTGAGCTTAAATGACGAGTATTGGTTATGAACCAAAGATATATCTTCGCGGTGCCATGCCATAAACTCATACATGGTGGCCTAGGCCACCGACCTCTTCCTTGTGAAGAGTTGGTTCTTTTGGTGTTTTATTGGCTTTTATTTGCAAATCTTTTGTTCTTATGGGAAAATCACTCAATCTTGGAATTTATTGATTTTGGCTTTTGCAAGTTGAGTGTGAAGTACCATCCCAGTTTGTGAAGTCTATCCCAAGCCTCTCCTTGCCCCAAAACTTGCTCCTCTTGCCACATACATGTCCACCACCATAAACTGCTGTTTTTGAGCTGTGGGGGCCGGAGACTCCGATGTCTAACACCGGAGACTCTGGTCTGACCTAGTCTCCGCCCTAAGCCACGGAGACTCCGGTGTGCTTAGGCCGGAGACTCCGGTCTCGGCGTTTTCCAGGGGGTCCAAAAGGGAGTCGGGGTGGGGGTTGATTCACAACTCCCTCACCACTCCCGACTCCATCCTCTCCCCCTGCCGCCGCCCCAGCCTGGAAAAGCTCCTCCGGCCGCTCCCTGCCGCCGGAATCCGCCGTCCAGCCGGCCTCCCCTCCTCTCCAACGTTGGGGAACCTCCTCCCCACCATTGGTGACCTCCACCATGTCGAGCAGCGGTACTTCCCTCTCTCCCTCTCTAGGTTTCTTCCTAGATCTTGGATAGAGTGTGTAGTGATGCTCCCTATGGTGTAGAATCTTTGCTGGCTCTTTTTCATCTCAATGTATCAGTTTTAGAATCTTTAGCATCAAAGTTTTGACCTAACACTAGATTCTCAGCCTCAGGGACGGAGACTCCGGTCTGTACCAGACCGGAGACTTCGGTGTGGCCGGAATCTCCAGCCCCTGAGACCGGAATCTCCGGTGTAGATCACCTTTTGGTGGTTTTGATTCTCCAATTGATGCATCCTTTGTTTTCCTGGACATGTATGCTCATCCCCCTGCTACCCCCTCTTTGTTTATTCACAGGTTCCTCGCGTGTCAAGAAACTTAGTCATAATCCCAATAAAGTGACTCGGAAAGAGAAGAGGGGTTCTCGGGCCTACTTGGACCCGACCGAGGATGGTGGCTGGGTTCAGCGTGACAGAGGAGCAGCTGCTAGAGAGGCTGCACAGAAAAGGGCTGAAGAGGAATTCCTTGCACAAGAGAGGGCAAAGAAGGCAAAATTTGACAATTTGTCCACCGTAAGTGGGTTGAGAAAATCTGAGTTTCGAGCTATGAGGATGCAGCCCTTCTTTGATATGCCGCAAAACAATCCTCATTTTTGGAGAAGGGAGCAAGAGATAGTGATGAATGATATCTATGCCAAGCTTTCGGGTACTAATATTGTTTGTGTGCAAAAGGTACTCAATCTCTCCGCGCTTAGCACCAAACCGTATTTCCAAGAGGCTATTTGGATTGTTCGCAAGCTTGGGTTGGAGCACCTCATGTCCCTTCAACAAAACTATGATATCAAGTTGGTGCACCAATTCTTCGCAACAATTCAGTTTGGACAGGATGAAGATGTTTCTTTGACTTGGATGACCGGGCCCATCAAATGCGAGTCCTCCATGACAAGGTTTGGTGAGTTGCTTGGTTATGTGTTCCGCAAGGGTGAAGCCTCTCAAGGAAGGATTATGCATACGGAAGGGGTTCAATATGATAAGGGCAAGATGACACCGCTCTACCTCAACAAGTCCGCCGTTGGTTCCAACAAGGATCTCCTTCCCACCTTCAATATCCTCCTACGCATGTTTAGGTGCAACATTGCACCCCAAGCCGGGAATGTGGATGCCATTCGTGGAGGGCTTGTCAACCTCCTCATTCATTCCTATGCGGTGCTTCAAGCCGGAGTCAATTGCCAAGGTTATGAGATAGATGTGATGGATTTCATCAAGTGTGAGTTGCATTGGGCTGTCCATGAGATGAAGAATCTGATATATGCACCATATGTTATGAAGCTTATTCTTGATCGGGTGCCAAACCTCAACCATGAGCACTTCAGCGTTCACAAGGCCGGCTCTCTTCAAGTTCTCAAGCATGACAAGCCTTCTTCTTCTAGCGCTCCCTCTCGTGTCCCGTTTGCCTCAAGTGAAGAAGAGGAAGAAGATGTTGCTCCTGTTCGAAGGAGAAGTAAGAATGCCGACCCCCCTCCTTCCTTAGCAAGGGCAAGGCCGATGTGGCAAAGAAGATAAAGAAGCTCTCATGGTTTGAAAGGGTAATGCTTAGCATGAATGTGTGCCTCCACAAGGAAAATTACCAAGCTCACAAGGAAAGGAAGTTGATTATCTCCAATCAAAACAAGTTGTACAAGGAGTTGGAGAAGAAGAGGGACAAGACTCCTCCTCCAATGGTTGTCGAAGAGGAGCAACAATCCTCCGAAAGTGAGAAGACTGTGAGCTATGACCGATGGCATGCAAATCAATTCCCATGGGCTGATTTTGACTTTGAGGAGGTGTCCTCCATGCCTTCTTCCTCGCGCAATACCGGCAAGGCTCCAATGGTTCATAGGGAGATTGAAGAGGATGATGATGCTAGTGGCTCGGAATATGATGAGGATGATTATGATGACACCGAGGAGGACTCCGAGTGATCTTCATGGGACCGTTAGCATCGCCTTTCTTCCTTTTTGGTGTCTCGATGCCAAAGGGGGAGAAATGGTTCTAGTAGGCTATTCGAGGGATTTGCATGGGTCGGGCACAAGCATTTGCTTTTATCATTCCTTAGAGCTTGTGTCCCTTTATGTGTTGAACTTATGTGTTAAGTGTTGAACTCTATTTTCTATTTGCTACTTCTATGTGAGATGTGGATCTTGTTGTCGTTTTATTCTTTTGGAGACATGGTATCGGTTATTATCTATGGTTGAGCTATTTGTGAGGTGAGATGTGCTTTGGAATCATCTTTTATTATCACACACAAGGTATAATTGTTAACACAAATATCAACCCCTCTATATCATGTCTCTTAGGTTTGCAAATGAATTTGTCATATATATATATCATGTCTTATTTATTTGTGGCATCCTCCTCCTATATGTGGGTTTCCTCTCATTTGTGTAACTTGTCTAATATGCACACATTTAGGGGGAGATGCTATTTGTCACATGATATGATCTATTTGTTTTGCAAATCCTAGTGTTGTCATCTAACACCAAAAAGGGGGAGATTAAGAGCATTTCCTAAACCCCTTTGGTTTTGTGTGTTGGTTAACAACACTAGTGAGCATCTAATGTGATGCTAAGTGCTGCAGGTTAATAGTCATATTTTTTACCCTAAGCATCCACCACCAAAAAGGGAAGAATTGGCTGAGTTCATATGCTGCAGAACAATCCCTGGCCGGAGTCTCCGGTCTGTCAGGGCCGGAGTCTCCGGCCCCCTGGATTTTCCTGCCTTTCGCCAGAATGTGGTGCGGCTCTGGTGTCCCTCCGAAGTATCACCGGAGGGTGCCCGGAGTCTCCGGGTGGCCGGAGTATCCGGTCCCATGTGACCGGAGTCTCCGGCCTGTCCAGCGTCATCGACAAAGTTTCCGCCCGGGTGCGGAGTCTCCGCCTGCACCGGAGTTTCTGGCCCCCCTGGCCGGAGTCTCCGGCCCCTCCCCAAGCATGCAAGGTGTGGTGCGTCTCTTGAGTCAGTCCGGAGGAACCCGGGAAGAAGACCGGAGTCTCCGGCCCTGCACCGGAGTCTATAAATACCCCTCCACCTACCTCAGGACACTCAGCTCGTCCAGCATTTATGAACCCTAATATTTGAGAGCTCAAAAATCGATAGATCTCCCAATTCCTCCATCCAAACGCGTTGATCTTCGGAGGATTGAAGAAGAAGACCCGAATCTACATCTTCACCAAACCGTTCTTCATTTCCTCCCCATTCACTTGAGGATTCTTGTTTCTAGGGTTAGCATTGTGTTACCCTAGAATTCTTGTACTCACTACTTGTTGTAATCGTGACAGATGTGTTGATTTGGGAGCCCCTAATTAAGTTGTGGGTGTGTGCCCCAAAAACATTGTAAAGGCCCCGGATTCCGCCTCGAAGGATTCCGATAGTGGAAGGTGAACCAAACCCTCGGGTGCGGTTCATCGGAGAATAGGATGAGACCTTTGTGGCATCTTGAGTAGGCCTCTTGTGCCGAGCTCACACCCCTCCAACGAGACGTACTCCCTTAATAAGGAGGAACTCGGGAATACATCATTGTCTCCGCGTGCTTCCGCTTTCGGTTATCTCTTTCCCTTAGTTGTCTTTACTTGTTTCGTTATTTGCCTAATTATTTTAGTTTGCTTCTCATATAGGTAAATTCACCGTAGTTGCATATCTAGAGAATTTAACTTTGTGTTAAGCCTAAAATCGAAAAAGAATTAAAAATTGGTGTAGCACCTATTCACCCCCCTCTAGGTGCCCATACGATCTTTTCACATATCCACATTTCATGTACGTGCGCAAGGTTTGGCGAAGAAACTCACTTTCTTCACTTTGCGCCCGTGTAAAAAAGATAATAAATGTCTCGTAAAAAAATATTTATTTTAGCATCAAATTTTGTCACTTCTACACATATCACAAAAAAATATCGCTTTTTTCAGGAAACATACATAGAATGTTCAAATATACATACAAATATTTTTTTAGCAATTTTTTTAAAATTTCAAAATATGTTAACAGTGCATTTTAAATATAAAGGGTGCAAATGCACCGGGAGCCGCTCCGAAAAGTGAAAACTTGGCACAGCGAGCGACAGAGAAGAATTGAGAAAAAGGCGGGAACGGATAAGATAACAAAACACCTCCCGTTCGTCCTCCCTTCCTTTGGCCACTTCTCCCATGGCCAGCGCCACCTTCCTTCCCCCAACCCCAACCCCAACCCCAACCCCTCGCCCTCGCATCACCACCGCTCGCCTCCGCATACCGCCCGCCCGCGCCGCAGCCGCCGGCACGCCGCCTCCAGATGCCGGGACGGACGAGGAAGAGGCCCCGCGGAGCGCCCGGAAGGACCGGCGCCGCATTGTGCGGATCGCGTGGGAGAAGCTCGTCCGGTGGTCTCGCTCCTGGCGCGGCCGCAACCGCGGCGACGTCCTCGAGGCCACGCGAAAGGTGATGGGCCGACTGTCTGTGTTACCAAGGATGCCTGATGTCTCCCTTGCGGGATCTGATCGTCGAAGGAAACTGCAGGTGGTGGTTCTCGGAGGGGGCTCATTCGGGACGGCGATGGCGGCGCAGGTGGCAGCCAAGAAGCCCGACCTCGAGGTGGCGATGCTGCTCCGCGATGACCTTGTCTGCCGCTCCATCAACCACCACCATGTGAACTGGTGAGCACCGTGGTTGCATTCCTTACCATCTGCCTATCTTGACGAGCGAAATAGTTTGTATAGCTAGTTCTGAAAGGTTAAAATTTTGATTGATATGACATGGTTGCCCAGTTCTCGGTTGGACTAATTTTAGTTGCCAAGTAAGAGTACTTAGATAACTAGGTGATACCCCGCGCCTTGATGCGGACTATCTGGTGGCGTAAAAGAAAAATTAACATGTTATTCTGGATCAATTTAGAAGTATTGTGAATTTTAACTGCAGAACTGAATGACCAAAAAAGAGAGGACACACTAATGTTACTTGAGGTGAAAACCCTCTTAAATATATCTCTAGAAGAAGTATGAATCGACCAACTCTTCAACATATTTCATATATTTATGTAGCATTTTTATGGGTACGTTGACCAATTACACACGTATAGACAAAAAATTGCTTGAAAAAGGATGCGTACAGCCTGTGAGAGGCGCCTTCATTTGGTTGAGCTACGGCTTTTGGTCTTCACCTGAAAAATAAATGTAACTACCCAGTTTATCCCAGCAATAAGAATTAGATTGTGTAGGGAATGATTATATTATTTCACCACCAACCGACATAACATGGAGAAATTGTAATCCTCTTTTCTGCAACTGCTCCAAAACAATAATAATAATGTAAAGAAAGGGGTCTGATATATTCCAGTCATTCCTAAGATTGTACTTGACCAATACTCCCTCCGTTCCTTAATATAAGGTGCCTAAGGTTTTGAGAATTTTTTCAAAATATAAGGTGTATTGCGATTTGTGGACAATTGTACCTATTCACAAATGAGTCACAATATAGAACTGAGGGATTTGAATGATTGTCTTCAATTTGTGCCTATTAGGGACTCATACCTCTCGATTTTTTCCATGAGAAAATAAGTCCACCACATGCAAAATACTGATTTCTTAATATCCGTGCCAAAACATATGTTGTTACTCTTGTTTAAGTACAGACTGGAAAGCAATAGAAAATGAAGAGAACGTTGTTACCTGATCAGGATGAGGTTGACATGGACAATGGTTGTTCTTCGCACCCATGGAAATACGGAAGGAATATTGAAATTTACAAATTGCTTCAACGTATAGGCTTATACAGGGAGACTGTTTCCTCATGACGGCCATGGCTAGAAGCCGCAGGGACCTACTCACTCGGCCTCATCTCCATGAAGCTTCGATGCGTATCTGTTTGAAGTTTTGACAGGAATTCTATCAAGCACAAGAATGTATGAAATCTTACAGCAGATTAATAGATGCAGCCAAGTATATTAACGGCGAACGGAAATGAACATGCTATCGTGAGATTAAAAGTCAGAGGGAGAGAGAGTAGGCTAGTAGTGCACCTTCAGATCGGGTGGAGGTCCTGGAGGATGGGCCATTCCTTGCTGATGCGTCATACAGTACATCCACATTTTTATATCGACTCTCAGCAGTGAGCACCATTTTCGTTAAAGACTGCTGGTGTTAGGGATGAATGGAGGGAAGGAGAACAAATAAAAGGTCATGGAATACGAACGGATAGGAGGAGTAGCTTCCTGAACCTGTCTGCTTGCCAAAGAGGATTTTTTTTTAAGCAATGAAGGAAGTAACTGCAGAGTGATTACGAAGTGTATGATGTAGTGGCCATTAGAGTGTAGGAAGGGGAAAAGACAATGCAGGAAAAGGAAGACATCTACGTAAGGCCTGTGCCAATGCATCATCTCTTAACACGTTATCGTAGGAGTAATAAAAACTTAAGAGATAACTATGCCAATGTATTGTTTCTTATGAGTTGTATCTAAATTTAATGATTTGGGGCTAATGCATGTATATGATTGGGCATGCAATTTTTTTTGCCTATGGCCACGTGCAAGAGTTGTATGTTAGCTAAGCTACAACCTCACTATCTCTCTTCATTAACTACTATGCCACATCAGCAAAACACCTATGAAACCGTGCCAAGAGCCCTGCATTGGCATAGGCCTAACATTGGAATGGTAATGGGTGAAGACGGTGAATTTTTTGTTTGGACTTCCTCCATCAGTTCCTATGCACTTAATTCTCGTGTACATCGTGGGAGAGTGTGGCGTTGTGTAGATTGTGGATAAGAGAGAAGAGCATGCGTCCAGGTCGTGAAGGAAAACTAATATGGGTTTTCTTTTAAGGCTTTTTTTTACGGGAAGTTTTCTTTAAAGGCTGGTTCGTGCAATTGGTGACATGGATTAATTTACTCTACGTGGGCTGATGTTACTGGGCTGCATGTGGTTCTTGGCAGTTTGGCCTAAATAATGGAAACAGAAACTACCGAGATGGATGGAACGTTAAGCTAAAAAAAAGATGGATGGAATGCAATGCACAATTTTCAAATAAGGAAACGGGAAAAAAGGCTGACGTGGCCAGAATCTGAAGGAGGTGATGTGGTTGTCTTGCATGTTGAGAGAAATCAGCTAGTGGGGGGTTTCCTATTTAGATATAGAAGATATGCTGCGTCAATATCTGCTCTGCACCTGGAGTACACTGAAAGTTCAGAGCTGCATAGCAGTTTTCAGTAAGTTTGATGGCATGGTGATCCGTGTGTGGCACAAATGTTGACATGACGAGTGTTCAATCATGAATGTGATGTAAGTGAACATGGTTGGCATCGAAGTTGAAAGAATCGAAGTGGTAATTGTACTAAACAACATGGTTGATCTGGGGATGAATTTGCTCTATACTGAAGATTCTTAGATGATCCTAATTCATTGATGGTAGGTAGAATGTATTTCGTGCTGAGAACTCGGATACTCCTTCTGTGCTATGAGCCAATGGCCAATTTGCAAGTATAATATTACCTAGCAAACTTTCTATATAACTTACAGTTTCTTTCACTTCACTGCAGCAAATACTTATCAGAGTACAGGCTGCCGGAAAATATTGTTGCAACAACTAGTGCTAGTGAGGCTTTAGCAGGAGCTGATTTCTGCTTCCATGCTGTCCCTGTTCAGGTATTAACGGTTCTTTATGAAGCATTGTGATTTGCAGTAGGGGTTTCTCTCTTCAGAGTCTGATATTTTTCGTGGCAGTTCAGTTCATCCTTTCTTGGAAGTATTTCAACTCATGTTGATCCGAAGTTGCCATTCATATCACTTAGCAAAGGCCTGGAACTTAACACTCTTCGGACAATGTCTCAAATCATTCCTCTAGCACTGGGAAATCCTCGCCAACCATTTACTGTTTTGTCAGGACCTTCTTTTGCAGTAGAATTGATGGACAAACTGCCAACAGGTTAGTTAACATCATCCTATTGTATTGTTAGTTTTCATGCCATATTCTCGTGCTTGTGAAACTATTATTTGGGCATTAGTTTAAGTTTCTTATGGATTCATTTGGCATTGCGGTGGAACATAATAATCCAGCTTTTTCGTATTTTAGTGTTTGTTTGACCCACTTTTACGTACTTTCATGGCTATTTTTGCACAACAGACTATAAAATAAGCACAACACATCACAGTTCAATAACTGCAAACTGAGCCTATGTTAAAGAACTTCTTTCTAGTTGCTGCAGTTCTTTTTCATCAAGCACTTTCTGGAATCTTACTATAAATAGAACTCTTATGTTATCCAACTTACAATTGCAGCTATGGTGGTCGCATCCAAAGACAAAAAGCTGGCGAGTGCTGTTCAGCAGCTCTTAGCGTCTTCAAATTTGAGGATAAGCACATCAAGGTAATGCCTAATACTTGACCTTTAGACTCTGTTTTCTATCTTTTGGTTTCTTCGGTAGTTTTCAGGTAGTATTGGAAGATTTTTTGATCTGCCATATACTATCTGAAGTTTTATTTTTGGCACTTGGTGTCAGATACTATGTTCTGTTATCGATTGGTAATCGAATCTGGCTCCTTTTCGGGAGGCGTTTAGAAAAAAATGCTATGAGAATCTTCAGCTGTAAAACGTGCATAGAAGTGTGCATGCGATAACCAAATTTGTTGTTTGTTTGTTCCATGGTAGTCTCTTTTTCTACGAGTCATAAGGAGAAAACAATTTCCATTCCCTTATGTAAACTAGTTTACTACCAGTCTACCACATCGTTAAATAGTAGGATACCGTGATGGGCAGCTATGAAATTTATTTTGCATACAACGTTCTATATTGCCCACTAGACGATTTCTTAAGCTGTCCATGTAGAAAACACATGCCACGTTAGGGAAGACAGTAACTTTAGATAGACAGACGGTATATTCAATTAACTCTTGTCGGTGGCTCGGTGCAGCCTAAAGAGCAACTCCTTTCTGAGTATGGTGGTGAGATGTATATTTGATTTGCTTTTTATAGTTAGAGAATAGGATTTTGTAATTTTTTAGAGCAGTTCCTTGTGTTCTCTTGTGAACATATAAGAATTTGTACAACCATAAACGACAGTGTAAACTTTTCCTCTTCGAATGGAATGATACGGAGATCTGGTTTGTATCCACGAAAAGAAAATGAAGCAGATGTGCGTTGGAGTGCTATGTAGCTTCTCTTCAGATTTCTGGACCCATCTATTAGCTACGATGGATTAATGTGGTGGGTTTTGAACAGTAGCTTCAACTGATATATCACACTGGGTTCTTGTAGTAGCTTCAGCTTATATGGCATACTCTCTCTCCTGAAGCTATTATGCACTGGAAACAACACTCAGATAAAGGCATAAAGCTACTTTACCTAATTGTACTATGCTATATTTCAAGATTTATCAGACATGTAAGATGGGTTGTAAAACATATTAGTAGGTTATTGCGCATTGATTCTACCCTTAATATTACAAACAATGTTTGAATGTGACATGTGATGCTTCAGTGACGTTACAGGGGTAGAAATTGCTGGGGCACTTAAGAATGTTCTTGCAATAGCAGCTGGTATAGTAGAAGGTATGCATCTTGGAAATAATTGTATGGCTGCCCTTGTTGCTCAAGGCTGTTCAGAAATTCGGTGGTTGGCGACAAAGGTGTGCAGTAGTAGTTTGTCTTGTGTACTGTATTCTTTACATATCTGAAAGCTACTGGTTTAAAGGATAAACTTATGAAGTGCACTGTTTCTCTTTCCATTTTTGCAGATGGGAGCAAAGCCAACAACCCTTGCTGGTTTATCTGGCTCGGGTGATATTATGCTTACATGTTTTGTCAATCTTTCACGGAATAGAAACGTGGGACTGCGTCTTGGTTCAGGCGAAAAACTTGATGAAATCTTGAATTCAATGAATCAGGTTTGTAGTATTCCTTCTATCAGCTTCGAGATATCACTTCTATGGTTAGTAATTTAGATATTGTCTCTTACTTTAGGTTGCTGAAGGTGTGTCAACTGCTGGTGCTGTCATCGCATTGGCTCAGAAGTACAATGTCAAACTGCCAGTCTTGACAGCAGTAGCCCGGATAATTGATAATGAATTAACTCCAAAGAGGGCTGTTATGGAGTTAATGAATCTTCCACAGGTCAGCCATTCTTTTTTTTTTGCGGGTCAGCCATTCAACTTCATGTTTGATCCAGTTCTTCCAAAACATGAACTGTTTTATCTCGTAAACATCTTCCAAAACCAGTTTGGAAGTGTTGTGCAAACTTTTCCTGATGATTTGTATTTTAGTATTGTGAGTAACTTTTCAAATCTGGTTTATTTCATTTCACACGGTGATGATTGACATTTTGTTAACAAGCTTAAACGAAGTGTCTAGCATATTGTCCAACTATAGGAAGCAGATCTCTTGCGGCCTTTCTCCATGTGTTGGTCAAGTTTCTTTGTTACTATGGGGCGTTAGCAGCCATTTTTAGCAACATTTTGATAATGAAAAAGAATTTAACGTTTTTTGAACTTAATAAGATGATATTTATGTTCACCATTTATTTGAACTCTACACTTAATATTTATTTGGACCATATTCAATGCATACTTAAGACTGATTCTTGGTAATCATTAATCTTGATACAAATTGGCTATACATTTTGAAACGCGCTTGTAGTGAAGTACTGATAGTTTTCCTGTAACACTGATGCAGATTTTCCAGCATTTACACTTGCAGCCATATAAATGTATTTGCATAAATTTGCACCTATCCTACATTTACAAGAGTTATATGCCCATTACTGGTGAATAAACTGTAAAAAATGTGTTTACAGGTGGAGGAAGTCTGACAATCGAAACGAATGGATCCACTGAACCTGTTGCTCTGCCAGACTCAAAATTGCCACATGTTCCACATGTCTCTCTCCCGCGTCTGATCAGTTTCAAGGAAAGCTCCCTTCAATCCGTTGCTTCCAGAGATGTCACCAAGTTTTCACTCATGTGAAGAAGTTAGCTTTCTGGCGTATGCTTGTGCACAAGTGCACAGACATGATATACATTATAGGAAAGACATTAAATTGGAACATCCTTCCATGTTTCATTTTGCAAAACAAGATCAGAGTTGTAGGTTTGATCACTTTTAGAATGAGTTGATTAAGCAGTGCGGATCAGTTTTGTTTCCTTCTGCGTGAAATGGCTTGGTTGAGTTCATATTCATGACAAGACCTGAGTTTACTCTTTTGATGAAACTTTCCCTATTGAAGATAGGAACATATAGTTAAAGATTAACATTTGAGGTCAGTGCATTACGATTATACGGTGGATGTGCCTGTTTACGAGTGAATATCTTATGGGTCGTTTGGTAGCCATAATTCCAAGATGGAATCATGGAATTCATTTGTGATTCCATATCCAACCTGTTTGGCTATCATGGAATTGGATGTCATTTTATTTGGACTTCCACCATATGTCTATTGTATGTTATGCCAATTCCTATGCTTAACCATGTCATTTCACTTTCCAAATGAAATGAAATAATTGGTGCCAAACGAGCCCTTATCAGTTCTTGACAAATATCCGGTTTAACATGGATAAAAATGAGTAAAATCTACTCATCAGAATCCCGTACAGTATCATCGCGTATAACGGACAAAGTTCACCGAAGGTGCCTTCACCCGATACTGTAGCGAGCAGGGCATTTGAGTCGACCTCGCCTCTATTGATCATCTACAATCGAACGGGCAGGTAGAGCGTGCCATGAGGCTAATGTTACAAGGCCTAAAGTCGTGACATCTAGCCCCTCTAGAACGGCTAACGGGTTGTTCGATCGGCGAGCTCCATCCATGCTCTGGAGCCTAAGGATGACCCGAGATAGATCAACAGGCTACACACCGTTCTTCTTGGTCTATGGAGCGGAAGCCATCATGTCGAGTGACATAGTTCACGATTCTCTGCGATTCGCCGTATTCACTTTAATCAGCAATGAGTCGGCACGAAGCTACGGGCTCGACCTCCTCGAGGAGGCACAAGAGCTCTCTCTCTCTCTCTCTCTCTCTCTCTCTCTCTCTCTCTCTTCTCTCTCACGACCAGCCAAGATTTGCGCCACTACCATAGCCGCGAGTAATAGGTCGCACCTTCCTTAAAGGCGACTTGGAAATGCGCCTCATCCAATAGCAGAACGGGATGCAAAAGTTGTCGGCGCCATGGGAAGGACCTTTCGTTATTAGCAACACACTTCCGAAAGAATACGAACAAGACGACTTAAGAAACAAAGAACCCATGTAACATTAGCCAGCTATGTCCCTTTTATATTTAGAACCGGCCTCTGGGGCTATTGTTTGCAATCGATGACATGTTGCCATATTTATCTTTTGTTGATCGAAGGTGACCAAAGATGACTCGCGGCCTTGATGTACACTCACACACTAGCATTAAACCGACTCCACCGCCCCCTACATCCTACGACCCTACCTACCGCCCCTGGCCATTTATCTACACCTCCCAATGCATTGCGTGGGCCAAACCGTGCATCTCTCCACACCCCTCCCTCTCCTACCACACCCTTCTGCATGGCTCACAACTGCGAGGTCGAATCGATCAACCTCACCATGGATGAGGTGAAGGCGTTCTCCACCTACATCATCATCGTGTGGCCGGATTGCAGGTCGCCAAAGCATTGGAAGATCAACTACGACAACCTTTGTGCCGCCCGTTCGTCGGCACCGCCCGCGAAATGGATATCTTACGGTGTCGGGAACATATGATGATGGAGGAGAGAGAAACCCTCTCAACCACCCCTATACCTAAGCATGAGGCGCCCACTTCGAACTGGAGATGTGGGGTGGGCTCATCTTTGGGCTTCGAAGCCGGAGGTACGCTCACCACTGTGGGGTGGGCTCATCTTCCGTGCACTAAAGACGTGGACGATGTACGGCGGATTTTCGTGTCTGTCGCCATACTGCTATGACGACCACCCATGCGACATCCCCGCCTCATGTGCGCCTTTCTCGAATCGGCGAACACCGTGCAGCTGATGGAGCGCCATCCTAACAACCCGTCGGACTGACCTGATAATACGTACAAAACGTATCTATATTTTTTGATTGTTCCATGCTATTTTGATATCATTCTTATATCATTTTGCAACATATTTTAGAACTAACCTACTAATTCATAGAAAATCTTCAGAAAATATCGCGGAAAAATTTGGAAAAAAAATATGATGGATAGTAACTTTTCAAGACGAACCCGAGGAGCCAAAGGGGTAGCCAGGAGGACCACCAGGGGGCCACGCGGGTCCCACTTGCAGGTCATCCCTTGGGTGCGGGCCCCACCCATGTGTCCTCCTCGTCCACCGCCTCGCGACGACCCCAACGCCTATAAAATCCCCTCAACCTAAAAACCTACGGGACGGACCCCTTTTTCCCAATTTTGATACCGAGTCGCTGTCGTCATGGAAACCAATATGGAGCCTTGTTCCGGCACTCTGTCGGAGGGGCGAATCATCGTCAGAGGCATCTACACCAACCTTGATGCCTCCATGACGATGCATGAGTAGTTCATCCTTGGACTACGGGTTCATAGCAGTATCTAGATGGTTATCTCTCCTCCTTGTTCTTCAATACGTGAGCTGCCTAACATAATCGAGATCAATCTGATGTAATTGCTCGTATTGTTGTGTTTGCTGGGATATGATGAAGTATGATGCATGTTATGATCAAATTGTGCATGTTATCTTTATTATGAGATTGATGTATTTACGTTCTTACATGCTCTCTGATTTATGTGGTTACTCTGGCCAAGTAGTTGTATAAATCTCCAAGAGAGAGTATATGCTAGATAGTGGGTTCATGACTCCTTCATCCCTGGCTCGCGTGACAGTAACGACTAAGGGTAAGGATGTGATGTTGCTACTAAGGGCGCATGGTAGTAACGACTAAGGGCGTCTTCATGATAATAAATGTTGCTTCCATCATGTATAGTGCTTAAGGCGATGTTCGGTTGTTTTCAGCTTAATACTAAGAGTGGCAAGCATAGAAGAGCACTCTAAGTAGAGTATTAGTTATAGATGCAATACCGGTGTGAGGTCTATATATGTTTTACGTGATGCATGTATGAATATTTGCCTTGTTCATTCTCTCATAGTCACATGATCATAATTATGTCAATTGCCTAGCTGTAATTTATACCCAACAATGTTTTATTATCTTTGGATATATGCCACTAGCGATACTATGGCACCAGGTCCTTTCTTTTACATTGATTATAAACTCGTTCTACGTTGTCCAACACACATAAGCACTAACAGGTTTTAGCATACTAGACTAGATGTTCATAAACAAATACTTAGCTACATACAAGTTCTGGGCATACATAGCCTTGGATTAACATCTAACAGGGGGAACCCATGCCCCTAGGTTAACATCTAACATGGGCAACACATGCCCCTGATCAAAATGCAAGTCTTAGCTTACCATGCCCCTGGGTTAACATGTAACAGGGGCAAACACAAGTATTGAGCATGCATAGCCCTGGATTAACATCAAACAGGGGCATCCCATGCCCCTGGGTTAACAACTAATAGGGGCAACACATGCCCCTGTTCAAAATGCAGTCTTATCTTACCACACTAGAGTTAGCAATGGTAAGGACAACTATAGCCCTTCAATGTGGATGTGGCGCTCTTGAAGATGGTGAGCTTGAAGCTGTGGGCGGTGAGCTTGAAGATGATGGTATTGTCTTCCTCCAACTCGTACTTCAGCACCACATCCGACCAGTTTCGGCCTAGCACCATCTCACCACCGGGAGTGGTGATACGTGTCAAACGTATCTATAATTTTTGATTGTTCCATGCTACTTTATATGTCATTGTTACATGTTTTTATTACCTAATTACATAATTTTTAGGATTTTTGTCGGACTAACCTATTGACAAGATGCCCAGTGCCAGTTCCCTATTTTTTCTGTTTTCTATTTCAGAAAAGTTACTTCAGGAAATATTCTCGGAATTGGACAATAATTTACAAGGATTTTTTATTCGACGAAAGGAAGTCGGAGACCGAAAGGCGACCTGGGGGGCCACCCAGGGGCCAGGGGCGGGCTGTGTCCGCGGCCCCATAGGCACCCACGGGTGGGACCCGCCCCGACGCCCTGTCCACCGCCTCGGCCCCCTCTGACTCCTACAAGTACCCCTTTGACCTAAAATCATCGGGGGCGACGATATTTTCCAGAAACACGACTCGGCGCCGCCGCCACCTCAAACCCTAGTTTGGGGAGATTCTGAAGCTGCTCCCGGCACGCTGCCGGAGGGGAGATCGATCCCGGAGGGCTCTACATCGCCATGCCTTCCACCGAGATGAAGTGTGAGTAGTTCCACCTTGGGCTACTGATACGTCTCAAACGTATCTATAATTTTTGAGTGATCCATGCTAGTTTTGTGATATTGTCACATGTTTTTACTGTTATTTATATCATTTTTATGCATTTTGTCGGACTAACCTATTGACAAGATGCCCAGTGCCAGTTCCCTGTTTTTGCTGTCTTTTTATTTCAGAAATTTACTTCTCGAAATATTCTCGGAATTGGACGAAAATTTACGGGGATTATTTTTACGCCAAGACGAAGACGGAGTCCGAAGGGCAGCCTGGGAGGCGACCCACAGGGCACACGCGGGTGCCAGCCGCGGCCCAGGGGTGACCCGCGGGTGGGGCCCGCCCCTGCCCTGTGGGCACCTCCTCGGCCCCCTCCGACTCCTATAAAATCACAATTAACCTAAAAACGTCGAGGCGGCGATTATTTTCCAGAAACTCGACCCCGACGCGCCGTCACCGAAAACCCTAGTTCGGGGTCCAATCTGAAACTGATCCCGGCACTCTGCCGGAGGGGAGATCGATCCCGGAGGGCTCTTCATCGACATGCCTTCCTCCGGGATGATTTGTGAGTAGTCTCACCTTGGACTACGGGTCCATGGCGGTAGCTATATGGTAGTCTCTCTCTCTTGTGCTTCATGTCTTATGATCTTGTGAGCTGCCTAACATGATCAAGATCGATTATTGTAATGCTATGTGATGTGTTTGCTGGGATCCGATGGATTATGAAGTTATGTTCAGATTGTGCATGATTCTTATATGAGTAATTTATGTTCTTGCATGCTCTCCAATGTGTGTAGTTACTTTGGCCAAGTGATTGTGTGTATCTCCAAGAGAGGGTATTTATGCTAGATAGTGGGTTCATGCCCCCTTTTGTTCCTGGGCACGAGTGACAGAAACGCCTAAGGGCGAGGGTGTGCTGTTGCTACTAAGGGTAAAACAGCGGTGTTAATGTCTATTTTGATATTAGTATTGCTTACTTCATGCACTTTACTTAATGCAATTGTCTGTTGCTTGCAACTTAATACCGTTGGGTGACAGGCTGGATAGCGATCCCACGGTGGACTATTTAGACAAAGACGCAGTTGGACTCAACGGTCTTTGTTCCTTGTCGTGATGCCTCCATAAATATTATCATGTCCTTTTTGTCATAGCTAAATTGGGTTTGTGTCATGATCTTGTCAATTGCCAAGCTGTAATTCGTTCACCCATCACATGCATATTTTATTTACTTGAGAGACTCCAATAGTGAACCCATGGCCCCCGATCCATCTTTTTACATTGTTTTCAACCTTATTTACTTATTTTTAAGTATCATTACTCCTATGGTCACTTTTCATATTTTATCTATTTCATCATACAATTAACCGCTTTGTATTCTGCGAGACCGGAGAGATTGACAACCTCTCCGCCGTTGGGGGCAAAGTATTTTGGTTGAGTGTGTGCAGGTCCACGTCTGTTGAAGGTTAAGCGCCAGAGATCTTCAACATTCACCTCGTTGTTGATTTCAAAGTCCTACTAGTTCGATAATCCTCGGTTCTTAATTGAGGGAAAACTGCTACTAGCTACAATTCTGCCTTCGATTGGGGCACCACCCAACTTATTAATATCCATCATCAAGCAGTTTTCTGGCGCCGTTGTCGGGGACTTTGGAGCTACAGCAAGGGGAGTCTCATACTCTCAATCTCTGTACTTAGTTTTTGTCTTGCTTGCTTTATATCTCGTTTAGTTTATTTTCCTGTTTCAAAATTTTAAAACCCAAAAAAATTAGTGTCGTCTTTTATCCTGTTTTATTAGTATTCTTAGTTTTTTGGTTGTTCTCAATGGTTAACTTCTTTTAAACTAGATCTTATTGGCAAGGCGGGTTCACGGAGGATCAACAAGAATATTATAAGGAATACCGCTTGTCACAAAAAGGGATACACTTATGGAAAATAATTAATACTCTGAACAATTATGCTAGAGACTTGTGCTTAAATTATGATATATCTTATTGCTGTGATGAGTCTAGTTGTAGCATGAATTTTAAACACCTTCCTTTTCAATGTGCTGGTAGTGATAATGAAACCTTAGCATCTTATGCTAAGGGAAACTATGATTTTTATGATGTGGAACCTATTGAAGAATTTATTGCGTGGAAGGGTGCTTATGAAATTTCTTCTTTGATTGAAAATAATGATGATGCTCCTTATAAATCTGAAAGTTTTGCTATACTTAATTATTGCATGGATAATTACAAAGATGAAAATTGTTATATTACTGAATATCTTAAGGGTTTATCTCCCCCAGAAGAAGAGACTAATGTCGTGCAGGAGCCTATGGAAGAAGAAATTATTGAAACTGGAAGCTCATTGGATGAAAATGAGGAGGAGAGTGACGAACAAGAGGAGGAAGAATAGAGTAGCTACCCATCTCTACCTTCTAATGAGAGTAACTCTCTAGCTCATACATTATTTGATTGTCCTCCTTCCTTACAAAATGAGAATGAATGCTATGATCCCATTGATTCTTTTGAAACATCCCTTTTTGATAAAAATAATCTTGTTATTTATGATAATCCGTGCTATATTGATAAATCCTATGATAATCCTTTATTTGTTCCTACCATTGAGATACATGTTAATGAAGAGTTGTGCTTAGAAAGTTTATATGATAATGCTCTTGACGATGGTCCTATGTTACTTGATGATAAACATTATAATTCTATTGAAAGTGGGTTTGATCCCACTATTTTTGAGATGGACCGAAATTATGTGCTTGTAGATCATGAAAAGCATGTTTTAAGTGATAGATATATTGTTGATTTTGTCCATGATGTTACTGAAAATTATTATGAGAGAGGAAAATATGGTTGTTGGAGTTCTCATGTTACTAAGACACCTCACTTTTTGTTGCAAGTTTTGAAGTTGCACTTGCTTTGTCTTCCTATGCTACTAGCTTTATGCTTCAATGAATTATTTTTGTACAAGATGCCTATGCATAGGAAGTGGGTTAGGCTTAAATATGTTTGGTATTTATTTCTTGATGCTCTCTTTTGCCAACTCTTATTCTTATTAGAGCATCATTTAAATCATTGCGCCTAGCTAAAAGGCGTTAAAGAAAAGCGCTTGTTGGGAGGCAACCCATCTTTTACTTTCAGTTTGATTTTTATTTTTCTTGAGTCATGAAGTTATTACCTCTGTATCAACTTCATTGTATCTTTTTCTTTTAGTTTTTTGTGCCAAGTTTAGCCTCTAATGCATTGAAAGTGCGAGGTATTGTGTTGCTGTCCAAAAACAGATTCTGTGCGACTGTTGCACGAAAATCCTAAAATCGCCAGGATTTTATCTTTTTTCTGATAATTTTTTACAGCATGCCTGATTCTTTTATCTATCTTTCGTTAGTTTTAAGTTTTTTGATTTGAGCTGCAGAAGTGCCTCGAAAAATTCGATATTTATAGACTGTTCAGATTTTGGCAGATTCTGCTTTTATTTTGCATTTGTCTCTTTACCATCGTCATATGTGATACTCTAGGGGTGGAGTGCCACATTGAGGCTTAGTAAACTGTAGCTAATGTCTAATAAAGTTGGTTTGCAATTTTTCATGAGTTGAACACATGTGCGTTTTAATTTATGAGCACTAACCCTCTAATCAAATTATGAGAAGTTTTGTGTGAAGGGAGTTTTAAAGTTCCAAAGGAGAGGAATATGAAGAAATCGAGGATGGATCAAAGCTTAAGCTTGGGGATGCCCCTATGGCACCCCCTCTGAATATAAAGAACTATCAAGAGTCAAAGCTTGGGGATGCCCAAGGCATCCCCTCATCTTCATCGACTATCATAAGGTCGTCTTCGTTGAACTTCGTTTTTATCACTTTACATATTATGTGCTATGCTTGGAGCATATTTTTACTTTCAGTTTTATTTGTTTGTTTGCTGGTCATATCTTTGTTGGATCCTAGCTTTATTTGTGTGGGAGAGAGACACGCTCCGATTTTTCGTTTGAATACTCCTTTGCTTTGCTTATATCTTTTTTAGTATTCTTAGCTACTGTCTGTTTTCTAGTAAGCTCTCGCTTTTAGCTTTTATCTTATTTAGAGCTGCTAGTTGTTAAGTTAAACTCTCATGTTCTTCACTTATATTTGTTGGAGAGTTGTTTTGGTTGCTTAGTTAATGTGTTAGATCGGAAAAATGCTATGCATGTGGCAGTAGTATGAAATAGAAAAAAACCTGCATAGTCTTGTAGATCACTATGTGGATAATTTGATACTCTTCAACTGTTTTGAGGCACTAAAATAACTAATGGTTAAAATGTGTTGGTTAATGGTGTTAAGAGCTGATTAGTGGAGAGGTGTTATTAGAGCATGGAGCTGTACTTTTCTGAACTAAACAACCTAAGTCAACAATGCTAATGTGTCATGAATTCTACTAAGTTGAAAATAAGTCCCTAGTGGGTAGTTACTGCAACGGTCGGGGAAGCCAACGGGGCACTTGTGTCGCCGCCACGATCCCTCTCGGGGTGTCTCTAACCATTTGTGGAACATTGAAACTGCTAGTTGTTTGCAATATACGAAATGTATTGTGAGCTTTGGTTTTTGGCACTTCCACTTCCATATTTTGCTAGCCTCTTCGGTGCTGCGCAATGCCCTCTCTCACATTGAGATTGGTGCATACTTCGCGAGTACATCCAACTCCGTGGGAGAACTTCATCATGTTCTCCTACATATAAGCCAACTATCTTCCTCAAAACAGCCACCATACCTACCTACCACGGCATTTCCATAGCCGTTCCGAGATACATTGCCATGCAACATCCATCATTACATTACATGACTTTATGTCATTTTTACTTCATTACCATATAGTATTGCTTGATCATTTGAGTTAGTGTGCAGCGTGGCTTGCCACATGTTCTACATTTTTTCCACACTACGCTCGATCATGCATATCTTCTTTTATACATCATATATTAGTCTTATGAGTTATGAGTACCAAAAGTGTGATGATCATCTTGTAAAAATAGAGTGTTGCCCCTACCTGTGAGCATATTGAAAAGAGTCCAAAGTGGCCACATAAAAGAGTCCAAAAGAGACTAATGAGAGAAAATTTAAAAGAGCCACGGAGGCCACAATAAAAAAAAGAGAAGAGAAATATAAAAGAAAGAGGGGGCAGCACTACTATCCTTTATTCCACACTTGTGCTAGTAGTACCTACACTTCATTATAGAGAGTTTTCATGTTTTCATTTGTATAACTATGTGGGGAATTAACGTTATAGAACTTGGCTTGTATATTACAAGGATGAGCCTCCTCAAGTAAGCTCTAGGTCTTCATGAGCAAGCAAGTTGGATGCACCCCGACTAGTTCCATTGGAGAGCTTTCATACACTTATAGCTCTATGTGCATCCGTTGCATGGCAATCACTACTCCTCATACAGTGTCAACTACGGGACTTCCTTCTGTCTTGTGGTTACCTTCTCCACTGTTTGGGCCTTTCTTTTTGACCTTCCAAACCTCCATTATTGTTCTCTTTGTCATAACATCATGGTGCCAAAGCCACTTCTTACTTGCACTAGTTGAGTAGACTTCAAAAAAGTTGATTTATGAAGTAGATGGATTAGGACACCTGACTTGAGCTTGGCTATTTTCATGAATGACTAATTAGATGCTTTGAAGAATGATTGATACTTTACATTGGAGACATAATTCGTAATTCTTCTTTCTAAACCTTATGTATGGTTCCATGTCTCCAACGCACTTATTCATGAAAAGTTTCTAGCATTTGTTAGCTAGCATTTGTTAATCATTGTTTGCTTAATGTCAACTATAGACAATTGTTTTGGATCACCTTATTCACTTCATGTGCTTTGCATTACTATCTTGATCAAGATTGTGTTGGTAGCATGTCTCATAAAAAATTATTTGTTATCACTTACCTACTCGAGGACGAGTAGGAGTCAAGCTTGGGGATGCTGATACGTCTCAAACGTATCTATAATTTTTGAGTGATCCATGCTAGTTTTGTGATATTATCACATGTTTTTACTGTTATTTATAAAGTTTGGGGACTATTTAGACAAAGACGTAGTTGGACTCAACGGTCTTTGTTCCTTGTCGTGATGCCTCCATAAATATTATCATGTCCTTTTTGTCATAGCTAAATTGGGTTTGTGTCATGATCTTGTCAATTGCCTAGCTGTAATTCGTTCACCCATCACATGCATATTTTATCTACTTGAGAGACTCCACTAGTGAACCCATGGCCCCCGGTCCATCTTTTTACATTGTTTTCAACCTTATTTACTTGTTTTTAATTATCATTACTCCTCTGGTCACTTTTCATATTTTATCTATTTCATCATACAATTAACCACTTTGTGTTCTGCGAGACCGGAGAGATTGACAACCTCTCCGCCATTGGCGGCAAAGTATTTTGGTTGAGTGTGTGCAGGTCCACGTCTATTGAAGGTTAAGCGCTAGAGATCTTCAACATTTACCTCGTTGTTGATTTCAAAGTCCTACTGGTTCGATAAACCTCGGTTCTTAATTGAGGGAAAACTGCTACTAGCTACAATTCCGCCTTCGCTTGGGGCACCACCCAACTTATTAATATCCACCATCAACTACGGGTCCATGGCAGTAGCTAAATGATTGTCTCTCTCCCTTGTGCTTAATGTTTATGGTCTTGTGAGCTGCCCTACATGATCAAGATCGACTATTTGTAATGCTATATGATGTATTTGCTGGGATCCGATGGATTATGAAGTTATAATCATATTGTGCATGATTCTTATATGTTAATTTATGTTCTTCCATGCTCTTCGATGTGTGTAGTTGCTTTGGCCAAATAATTGCGTGTGTCTCCGAGAGGGAGTATTTATGCTAGATAGTTGGTTCATGTCCCCTTTTGTGCCTGGGCACAAGTGACAGAAACGTCTAAGGACGAGGGTGTGCTATTGCGACTAAGGGTAAAACAGCGATGTTTATGTCTACATGATTATAAATGTTGCTTACATCATACACTTTACTTAATGCAATCATCTGTTGCTTGCAACTTAATACCGATGGGTGACAGGCTGGATAGCGATCCCTGGGTGGACTTTTTAGACAAAGATGCAGTCGGATGGCGGTCTTTTTTCCTTGTTGTGATGCCTACATGAATATTACCATGAACACTTTGATATAGCTAGATTAATTTTGTGTCATAATTCTGTCAATTGCCCAGCTGTAATTTGTTTATCCTTCATGTGAGTATTTTATTTATTGGAGTAGACAGCGCTAGTGAACCCATGGACCCCGGTCCATCTTTTTACATTGTTTACAACCTCGTTTACTTGCTTTCCAACATCACTTGCTCACTAGTCCATTTTCATAAATCATTTCACTACACTATACGTTTAACCGCTTTGTTTTCAGCAGACCGGGAAGATTGACAACCTTCCTGCTGTTGGGGGCAAAACAATTGTTTGAGTGTGTGCAGGTCTGCGTTCATCACGGTTAAGCGCGAGAGACCATCGACGTTCACCTCGTTGTTTATTTCAAAGTTTAACTGGTCCGATTAAACCTTGGTTCTTCACTAAGGGAAAACTGCTACTTGCTACATCCATGCCTTCGCTTGGGGCACCACCCAACTCTACCAGTGCTTGTCAGTATCAATTATCAAGCAGTTTTCTGGTGTCGTTGCCGGGAACTTTAAAGCTGCAGCAAGGGGAATCTCGCACGCCCAATCACTTTACTTTGTTTTTTTTCTTGCTTAGTTTACTTCTTGTTTTGCTTATTTACTTGTTTAAAAATTTTAAAACCCAAAAAAATGAGTGTAGTCTTTATTCCTGTTTTGTTAGTTTGCTTTTTCAATATGTCTCCTACTGAAAACACCAAGTTGTGTGACTTTACTAGCACTAATAATAATGATTTCATATGCTCTCCAATTGCTCCACCCGTAACTAAAGTGGAATCTTATGAAATTAAACCTGATTTGCTAAATCTTGTTATGAAAGTACAATTTTCTGGTGCTAGTACTGATGATGCCGCCTCCCATTTAAATAATTTTGTTGAGTTATGTGATATGCAAAAATATAAAGAGGTTGAAAGTGACATCATAAAAATGAAACTTTTCCCTTTCTCTTTGAGAGGGAGAGCTAAATAATGGTTATTGTCTTTGCCTAGAAATAACACTGATTCTTGGACTAAATGCAAAGATAATTTTATTGGGAATTATTATCCACCTGCTAAAATTAGACAATTGAGGAGTAACATTATGAACTTTAGACAATTTGATAATGAACATGTTGCTCAAGCTTGGGAAATAATGAAGTCTTTGGTTAAAAATTGTCCCACGCATGGATTAACTACTTGGATGGTTGTCCAAACTTTTTATGCAGGTTTGAATTTTTCTTCAAGGAATTTGTTGGATTCGGCCACCGGTGGTACCTTCATGTCCACCACATTAGGTGCAGCAACTAAACTCTTGGATGAGATGATGACAAATTATTCACAATGGCACACCGAAAGAGCTCCAACTGGTAAGAAGGTAAATTCTGTCGAGGAAATTTCCTCCTTGAATGAGAAGGTTGATATGATTATGTCTATGCTTGCTACCAATCAGTCCCCTATTGATCCTAATAATGTGCCTCTTGTTTCACTGATAGCGCGAGAGGTGTTAATCAATCACGCTTCGTTGGGCACCCCAAGAGGAAGGTTTGAGGAGCACAGCAGCAAGTTTTCCCTCAGTTAGAAACCAAGGTTATCGAACCAGTAGGAGTGAGAAATGCTTCAGAAGGTTGTCCACAACTGCAATGGTGCCAGAAAAAGAGCTGTTGCAGGGGATACAGTGGAACCTGCAGAACACAATCAAACTACTTTGCCCCAACGAAGCAGTGAGGTTGTCAATCTCACCGGCCTTGCTGAATACAAAGGATTAAATGTATGTGTGGAAGGAAGTTTGTTTGCAGTAAATGAAAGCAGTAGAGCAGTTGATTTAATTGCAGATGTAAAAGAATAGACCGGGGTCCACAGTTCACTAGTGGTGTCTTCTCCATAAATAAAATACTACACATGCTGGGTAACAAATTACAGTTGGGCAATTGACAGAATAGAGAATGCATGACAATGCATGAACATTGCATAATACGGAGGATGATGATGTCTATATGAGATGCTTTGGGCATTACGACAAAATACATAGATAGCTGTTCCAAGCATACACCTATGCCTAAATAGTCCACCTTTGAGATAACATACCGTAAAATCTCTCCAGTATTAAGTTGCAAGCAACAGACAATTGCATGAAGAACTGTGCATAAAGTTTACTCCCTAGTAGCAACGGCACTCCCCCGTCCTTATATGTTTCTGTCACTCAAGCCAAGGCACACAGGGACCGAACCCACTATCTAGCATAAATACTCCCTCTTGGAGATACAAGCAACTACTTGATCAAGGCAATTACAAGTACCGGAAAGCATGCAAGATCACAAATAACATAGACATGATAATATCAATAATCAACATCACAAGGTACTTCTCTATTCATCGGATCCCAGCAAACACAACATGTAGCATTACAATAAGATGATCTTTATCATGATAGGCAGCTCACAAGATCTAAACATGATAGCACAAGAGGAGAAGACTACCATCTAGCTACTGCATGGACCCGTAGTCCAAGGATGAACTACTCACACATCTGTCCGGAGGCGGGCATGGGGGTGTAGAGCCCTCCGGCGATGATTCCCCTCTCCGGCAGGGTGCCGGGGAGAGCTTCAGAACCCTCCCGAACTAGGGTTGACGACGGCGGTGGCGACGGATGTTTTTCTGAAATTTTTATCGGGTACTTAGGGTTTTCTCGTCGGGGGGATTATATAGGCGAAAGGGCGGCGTCGGTGGAGGCCCGAGGGGACCACACCACCTAGTGGCGCGGCAGAGAGGTGGGCCGCGCCACCCTAGGGTGTGGTCGCCCTCTGGTGCGTCTTCGGCTCCCCTTTGGACTCCGTGTGCGTGACGAAATTATAAGATCCTGGGTTTTTGTCCCGTCCGATTCCGAGAATATTTCCTTAAGTACTTTTCTGAAACCGAAAAACAGCAGAAAACAGGAACTGGCACTGGGGCATCTTGTTAATATGTTAGTTCCAAAAATGCATAAAAATGCTATAAGATGTAAACAAAACATGTAGCAAAAGGTATGAAAACAAGCATGGATCATAAGAAATTATAGATACGTCGGAGACGTATCAGCATCCCCAAGCTTAGTTCTACTCGTCCTCGAGTAGGTAGAACGATAACAAATAATTTCTTAGGAGAATGCAAACTCACAATCTAGATCAACATAGTAATGCAAAACACATGATGTGAATAAGGTGATCCAAAACAATTGTCTATAGTTGACATTAAGCAAACAATGATTAACAAATGCTAGCTAAAAGAAGCTAGAACTTTTCATGAATCAGCGTGTTGGAGACTAGGAACCATACATAAGGTTTAGAAAGAAGAATAGTAAATTGTGTCTCCAATGTAAAATGTCAATCAATCTTCAAAGCATCAAATTCAGTTAATAATAGAAATAGCCAAGCTCAAGTCAAGTGTCCTTAATCCATCCACTTAACTTATCAACTGTTATGTAGTCCACTCAACTAATACAAGCAAGAAGAAGGCTTGGCACCATGAGGTTATGGCAAAGAGAATAATAATGGGGGTTTGGAAGGCCAAGAAGAAAGGCTCAAACAGTGGAAGAGGTAACCACAAGACAAGAGGAAGTCCCGTAGTAGACACTGAATGAGGAGTAGTGATTGCCATGCAACGGATGCACATAGAGCTATATGAATGGAAGCTCTCCAATGGAACTAGTGGGGGTGCATCCAACTTGCTTGCTCATGAAGACCTAGAGCTCACTTGAGGAGGCTCATCGTTGGAATATACAAGCCAAGTTCTATAACGTTTGGTCCCCACATAGTTATACTAATGAAGCATGAAAACTCACTACAATGATGTAGGTGCTACTAGCACAAGTGTGGAATAAAAGGATAGTAGTGTTGCCCCCTCTCTCATTTTATATTCTTTTTTCTTCTTTTTCTCTTTTTTGCTTTTTGCTTTTTGAGGCCTTTGTGGCTCTTTTATATTTTCTCTCATTGGTCTCTTTTGGACTCTTTTGATTGGCCACTTTGGACTCTTTTCAATAAGCTCACAGGTAGAGGCAACACTCTATTTTACAAGATGATCATCACACTTTTTTGGTGTACTCAAAACT
>QRDG01000096.1:1684252-1901809 GCA_012064385.1 Puccinellia tenuiflora
TCCCAATGACCTAGAGTAGTGAAGATATCATTGGCCGCAACAGCTGCAGCCAAAGTGGCATTGTCCGTGAAGAACGTTGCATCCTGAACCTGGAGCACTTCAGCAATCTTTGATGCAAGAACAAACCAAAAGCTTCCGCCTGGATAGCGGAAGAAGCTGGCGGCGAGCTAGCCGAAATGTAGACTCGGCTGCATTGTCTATTGCATGTTATCTGCAAAAAAATTCAAATCCCAGCCGGCATTGGCTGGTGATTTTCGCCTCCCAGCCAAGCTGCATCCGTGAAAATAAGTGAACCTGAAAAATCAGAAAAGTCCATGATTGTAGAAAACCTGGGCGAAGAGGTCAACTGACATATTGACTCCCATGCTTTTGCTTCACTGCTACATACCGGTTTGATCGAGGTTATGAAGTGGGTTTTTGAGTAGCATCAACCTGGAGCCTGCATCCATTCTCCATTTCTCAACCGAGGCAGACCTTTTTGTGCTGATTGTCTGCCGATTGATCCTGTAATGGTTATTACCGTATAAGTACTTACAACTGCAATATCATTCGGAATGTATTATACTGAAGCAAACCAACACATAGGCTGGAACTTTCATGGGCATAATAGATAAACATGTGAGACATCAGTGTGTGGAGATGAGGCATCGTCTCGAAAATCCCTAAGGGCCCGGCACCCGTCATTTCATTTCAAATGAAATGAAATGAATTCCAGACAAATGACAGGGTTAGGGACAAGAATTGATTTAACATAGCAAAGGCATTCTCTGGAATTCTAATGAAATGACATTCCGATTCCATGATATCTAAACAGGTTGAGCATGAAATCTGAAAATAGATTCCATACAAATGATGGGATCCAAACGACCCCTAAGATATGTACACGCTAGGAATATGGGAAATGAGGTGCCAATCTTCTCCCACTCCTTGCTGGCAACGCCTGGCCAGGTCGGGTGGCCACTAATATGTAATGTCTCTAGAGCAGTAAAGCATTGTATCGAGCATGGCAATGATGCAATGACATGGCAGGCAATGATCCGAAGGGATCGAAGTGCAGGGAGTTGTCCGATCCACTCCATCGGCATAGTCAGAGCATCACAATCATTGATGGTGAGCTCGTGGAGTGAGGTGAGGCGTACCATGGACTCAGGAAGGCAAGTCAGAGCAAGCAAACCCCAGATAGCGAAGTTTTGGAGAGAGCGGAGTTCCCTGAGTTGGTCAGGCAGATGGTTAAGGGAGTGGCACAAGACTATGTTAACATGTTTCAGGGAGGTGAGGTCCCGCATGGGACTCAGGAAGGCAGCTCAGGCTAGACAGCTCGGCAATGAAGAGGCGTCGTAGAGAGCAGAGGCTCCCTAGTCCGACTTCCGGCAGCTGGTGTAAGGCGCTGCATTTTTCAATGTGTAGATTTTGCAGGGAGGTGAGGTACTGAATCCCCTCAGGCAACTCCCTCAGATTTTTGCAGTTGTAGATTTTCAAGCTTTGTAGGGAGCAGAGCTCCCCAAGCCGCTCTGGCAGCTCGCAAAGGCTAAAGCTATCTGAGATTAACAGCTGTTGGAGGGAGGTAACGTCCCCCGTGCTCTCGGATAATTGCCACAGCTTGCTGCATTTCCTGATTTGTAGTGATTCAAGCGCAGTGAGGTGCAGCAACAGTTCCCAACTAGAACCAGATGATGCTGCTGCCATCCCTGATAGCTCTAGTTTCTTGAGGCTCAAACAGGGGACCTCACTGAGGTTGCTGCAGGAGGAGGGTGATCCCGTTTCGTTCCCGTGAGGATGAACTGCACATAATGATCTAACTGGGAATAGCAGCTGCTCGTTGCATCTTTCCAATGTCAAGCCCGTCAATGATACCGGGACCATGGCTTCACATTCAATTTCGGGCAGTTACTTATGTGCAACCTGGTCAGACGAGGGAAACAGCATTGCACTGCCTGACTGCCACATACAATTAGTCCATCGCCATCGGGCCAAGTTATTCTTGTCATTGTTGACAATTCCAACAACTGAAGCATTCCAGCTACATGTAGCTCCTCGAGTGACGGGAAGGGACATGCGCTGACACTTTCAAGGGCGTCAAACTAACTAGTGTGAGGGTTTCAGTGAAGGAAGCCCTACAAGTCTTGCCATATGTTTTCAACTTGGGGAAATAACCTAGTACCATACTAGTCAGGCAGGGGAAATGACAGAAATCCAGAGTTTGCTTCAGTGAGCTGTCCATATTACATGGATGTCTTTCTCTGGTCATCCAACATGACAAATGTAAACCGTGATAATAAAAAATTTCCAGCTTCTTAATCCCACATGGTGGTTCAAGACCGTTAAGCACTCCCAGATCTTGCTCCATATCGATGTCTTCTTCGTACTAGTCCCAACCAAGTTTTCAATCGACATTTCTTCAGAAAATTTACCTCCTGGCAACCAGTCCAGCTTCAATTCCTTTATGTTATTCTTTCTCTTCAAATAAGCCTTTTCTGCATCAATTGGACCCTTCACATACCTAATACCTTTAATTTCCAATAATCCACTAATCATATCGAGATTTCCAAGCTCTGTATTTCTTGCATCGCTCTCTACCACCCCCTATGACAAACAAGCCCAAGCTTTGTATACGCCTCAGGTGTCCAAATCCAGCTGGCAAGCCACGCAATTTGCGGCATCCTTCTAGGTTCAAAACTTGAAGCCTCTTTAATTTCCTTATACCTTCAGGCAACTCAACTATAGATTGATGCAGTACCCAAGGTCAAGATGTTCTAGATTACTCAGTGATGTAATGCACTGAGGAAGTATGGAAAGTCGCTTTACTTTATGAAGTTTCAAAGTACGCAACTCAACACAAGCAAGTGAACTGGGGAGGTCCTCGAGGTTGGTGCATTGACTTAGGTTGATAGTCCATAGGTTCTGTAGGGTGGCAAAAGATTCAGATGGCAGCTGACGCAGGGACTCACAGTTGACAATATTACGAGCCTCTAACGTTTCACTTTTACATATGGAGTCCGCTATTACTCTGAATTTCCAACATTTAAACAGCTGCAAGCTTTCAAGACTTTGGCAATCACCAATTGACAGAGGCAAACTTTCTAGATCCCCAGAATGTGACAACTCTAGATTTCTTAATTTCTTAAGCTTTCCAATCGACTCAGGTAACATTGAAAAGTTAATGCAATATGTAACATGAAGCGACTGCAAGTTCCAACAGCTTGAGATGCATCTGGAAGCTCTCTACAATTGAGATTGGAGATTCTGAGATGCACAAGATATTCAAATTTCAATACAACTGAGGGACATAAGCATCCTTTATATCCTCCAGAATAACTGCTGCGCACACAACAACCCTTTTAAATTGGCTTATCAGTTGCAAAGCCACCTCCAGTAACATATACAGAACGGATCTTTTTAAATAACTTCCTGTCAATCTTGTCAGTGCACGAAGCTAAAGATAAATATCTGCATCTTTCATTATAATCAGTAGTGGATTTATCTGGTATAAGAACAAGTTCATTCTGCACAATTTGCCGAGTGAGATCATGAACCAGATCATGCATCTTGCATGTTACTTTTCCATCATACCTGTCTTCATATACATCTTCAAGAAAACAAACTTTCAGAAGAGAATCAAAATAGTCACTTCCGATGTCCTCTGGTCGTCGACCTCCATTCAACGTATTGACAAAACCATGCCCTATCCACTGGGAAATCAAGTGGTCTTTGTCGTTACTGTAGCCTTTTAGAAATAATGAGCAAAGCAAAGGCACTGCTTAAGATTATCTGACAGATAAAAATAGCTTAACCTCAAGGACCCCCAAACTCTGTCTTTTCCATGTCATTCAGTAAATCACTATCTCACAAAACCCGCTATTCCTTTATTTGTCTCTTGTCACAGAGAACACCGCCTAGAGATTTAATAGCTAGCGGCACCCCGGCACATTTCTTCACAATCTCTTTTCCAACTTCAATGAACTCGGAGTCCAACCTTCCTCGGCCATCCAGAACTCTGTTGACACAACTTCCAGCTGTCACCGTCTGATAAGAACGCCAAATTGAAAACGTCTGCAGATTTTACCACTTCAGCAACTTTTTCATCATGAGTAGTGAGCAAAATTTTACTTCCAGATGCACCTGTGTTGAAATGTTGCTCAAACTGCTCCCACTGGTGTTGGTCCTCACTCCAAACGTCATCGACGACAAGCAGAAACTTCCTTTTCCTCAACCTTTCTGAAATTATTCTGTTCATGTGTTGCAAGGTATGAAGCTCCGATTTCTCATTGGCGACAGATTCGAAAAGGTTTCCGATTAGCTTCTCCACATCAAAATTCTTGAGACACATGAACCCACCAAGTAGATTCAAAATGCTTCTCTATCTTGATATCCTGGCAGATGTATTTAGCCAGGGTAGTTTTGCCGGACCCACCTAGCCCAACGATAGAAACTACCGAGATCTTCTCTTGGAAATTAGAGTTTACTAGCTTAGAGACGATCTTACGCCTGACCTCATCCCTAGCAAGTACCTTTGTCTCATCTAAATTCACCAATATTGACATTTCCCCGGTTGTCTTGTTGACATGTCGAACAGGATGCTCGACAAGTAAACTGTTTCCTATTGCATTGACATCAGTTCTCTGCTTCACAATCTCAGCAAACCTCTTCTTGATTTTCCAGATCTCCTGGGCCATCTCGAATTGGGACATAGCGACTTGGTTTTGCACAGAACCAATCAGCCATAACATGCTTGTGACCATCAATGTCCACCTTGTGTTTCTCAGCTTCCAGCTGATATAGCAAGTCATCAAAATCATAAGCAAAATCTTTCAAGTCTTTGAGCCAATAAAATGATGGATCGCTGTCTGTTACTCTATCCCCAACAGCTGATAGCCTACTGGCGATCTCTCCAAACAAGCGTTGAAGCTCACATAGATCTTTCTGAACACCTATTAAGGAGGCGAACTGGCTGCTTATGAGAAGAAGTAGCTTGCCTCCTGCTAGCTTCAGCAACCCAGACACTAAAGCAGCCTCCACTCCTGTCATGTTTATATAGTTTTCACCAAAATCCTCTGAATCAAAAAGGAGCAAATAATTAGGGGGCAATTAACAAAAGTGCAATTAATTCCTGAACTTGGGTGTGGACTTGTGCATATTTTAGGTGGACAGTTAGATTAACAATCTGAAATTTTCAACCGGCGCATAAATCTGACAGTAAAGGTCTCAAAACAAAATATGAATTACTTGTCGACGCCACTAGGGGATGCAACCGAGTACAGCTAGGAACGGTGGCATACCGTAGCTTGTGGATGCGACTTGTAGTTGATATAGGTGGTGGATGGCCTTCAGAGTACCTATCATCTGCAGCCCTCCAGGAGAAGAGGCGAAGCAGAATCCAAAGTTGATTATATGTTCAGACACCTGATGAAGAAATAGGTGAATATACGTGAGTGCAGGAGATTGTAATGGAGAAGATTTTTTCCGATGTAAGTAAAAATACCTAAAGTCCCGGGAAGATTGGCCCTTCCTCCAGCTCTGTATGCAAAATTTGTACATCCCCTTACTACTGCTAAGTGTACATGAACGAGCTTTTGGGGTTGGTGATGCAGCAGCAACAGAAGCGCGAGCTGGATGGTGGAGGTGGGGGAATAAGTGCGCTCGTTTGGTGAGTGGTGACTTCGTTCTTTGCCCTCGAAAGTCAGCGATGAATTTCTCCCCAAGGTGATGAGAAATTGCTCAGGAATTTCTCCCCAAAGTAATGAGAAATTGCTCAGGTAGACCTAGAGGTTCCGGCAAAGGAATGAGAGAGTGGTAGTTGTTGTGGATTTGGAGCTACTAGCTGAGGCCAAATATTTGACCGGTTTTCTTTTCTGGTTAAATTTGGGTATTTTTACTTCATCTAACTTGCCGAATAATTTTGGTTAGCAATTAAGTCCGGATTAGTTGCTAAATACTGGAGAGCCAACATTTGCACAAACGTGAGCGAGTGCTTTTGGCAGAGGATGAATTTGGGTGCATCAACAATGCAAACAGAACCTGTTGGCTATCTACCACGAAACCTGTCGGCTATCTAACACTGCAGCCAGCAACAAAGCAGTGAAGCACCAGCGCCTATCTACCACTGCAGCCAGCAACAAAGCACCAGCGCCCGTGTAATTGCCACATCTCTGCATATCAAAACACTAGGCGAGAACATCCACAGAAGCATCATTGGGCCCGGATGCCCTTTTCGACCAGGTGAAAAATACAACAATACTTCAGGATGGAATGAATCATGCAAGGCAGTTAACACGGCTACCAAGCCAAACCAGACCACAGAGCAGATATTCCATCGTAAATGATCCAACAAAGCTAAACTTAATGATATGATCAAGTGGTTTGATGACAATAACATCTCAAGAACACAGATGAACACACAAAGTAGACTGCAACGTGTTTGTTTCAAACAAAACACTGAGACAATACAGCAATGCAACAACAGCCAATGAGCTAAGAAGTCACTGGGAGATGGATATTAGGAAGTAGCAGCATTTAGGTATTGTGCCATAATAACTAATTCAAACGATAACAAGAATTTAGTTACCATACAATGGATGAAAACTTCAGCAGTCCCTTTATAGCAAAGGGAAAATATACTGCAAGATGCACTCAACCTATGCAAAAGATCGTACTGATCAGCTTCTTATACACTGCGGTAAACAAAACTATATTGCACAAGTTGCACTCAACCTATGCATAGGATGAGTACTGATCAAATGCTCTACCTAATTCCCGATTGAAATTGAGCAGTCTTAAACTTAGAAACTATCAACTAATGATGTGCCGAAACAAAGGTAGTCAGTCAGAACTAGATACCTACACATTAGACATATTAAAGATCCAACCGACAATGCATAGAACACAGGGAAAAAATGATCATTTCCAAGGTAAAAAACTTAATCTATGCATATGACTGTTCTGATCAACTTGTCATACACCAACCCATTGCGGCATTGCCAGTTGATACATAGCAACATCTTAACGTTAGCAACCATCGGTAAGCACTAGATACCTAGTACAAATTAATCATACCAAAGATCCAACCGACAATGCATAGAATAGGACGAAAATGATCATTTCTAAGGTAGAAAAATGAAAGAATTGGTAAAACAATAATCACCACACTAACTTACATATAACATCGATTATAACAAAACATTTTGCATTAGACTGAAACCATAGCATAAATATCAGGCGACCTGACATATCAAAATTCTTCAACATAGGTAAAACATATTCCAGCAACTAACCAATAGTCTTTAACATAGGTAACAAGTAAAAGACATACTCCAACAACTACCCAATAGTCTTAACATCTGACATCACATCCATATCACAATGTCTTGAAAAGGTCCGCAGCAAGGATAGATAGTCTAGTACTAGGGAGGTAAAGCAGAGAAACCACCCCATAGACGACGATCCTGCAGGCTGATCAACGGTAGGACTTCTGGAACCTCGCGCGGGCACCGCGACCACCAAACTTCTTGGGCTCGCAGCGACGGGGGTCGGCGACGAGGAGGGTGCGGTCGTAGCGGCCAAAGATGTCCTTGACCTCCTTCTTGGCGGCCTCGTCGACGTACTTCTGGTAGTAGGCCACGAGCGCCTTGGCGATGGCCTGGCGGATGGCGTAGATCTGGGAGGTCTTCCCGCCGCCACGGACCCGGATCCTCATGTCGACGTCCTTGAAGCGGGAGCGGCCGGCGAGCATGATGGGCTCGAATGCCTTCAGGCGGAGCATCTCCGGGCGGATCAGCTCGATGGGGGCGCCGTTCACCTTGATGAGCCCGCGCCCGGGCTTGGTGTACGCGACGGCCACGGCCGTCTTCTTGCGCCCGAAGCACTGGACCGTGCCCGGGGTCGGGCGGGTGAGGACAGCAGCCATGGTTGCGGTGGTGCCTTGTGGGGCGCGCGGCGGCGGAGGCGGAGGCGGCGGCTTGATTCTGGAGGAGAAGTGGCGGCGTAGGCAGGTGAACGCGAGGAGGGAGAGCTTTTATAGCATTGAGGCCTTAGGGTTTATGCGGCTCAGGTCCGGGATGGGTTACATGGGCCTAGCAAGGAATATGGCTTCCTTTTGGCCCAGTTAATTGGGTCTTAAAAGGCCCAGGTGTGATTAGCCCAAACTAGAATTATAAAGGCCGTGGTGGAAGTGGGAGAGTAGTAGGGTTTCGGCCCTCACTAACACTACTTGATCAGTTGATCTTATCCGAGCGAGCTGCCCGGAGGCGCCGCGGCGGCCGGAATCGCCTCTCCCCAGCCGCGCCGCCACCGCCGCCCTCGAAAGAGGGTTCGCGGGAAGGTGGCGCAGGTTTTGGGGGATAATGAGGCGGCTCTGTCGTCCGCGGCCGCCACCGGCGGCGAGCGATGACGACTGCCCGCGGTCGGAGCGCGCGCGATGATGGCCGCGCGGGTTCACCCAAACAATCCCCAAAACTTTGCACTTTTCTCTTTCTTCGTTTCCTACCTCGATTTGATTTCTTTCATCTCCTCTTCCATTGGATTTGTGCTCGTTCAGTTCTCCTAAGTCGTATCTGTTCCGTTACAGTTTTCGTGAGGAGTATTTGTTTTAGACTTGCTTGCTGCTTTACGTCGCCCTACTCATACTGGACATTTACTCCGTTCATGTCAAATTTTCCTGCCTTACTGGTCATGACTGCTCCTTTCGTCGAACTATTATTATTATGAATTCCAAACTGTTGTGAGAGTAATTCTTATGATTTAAGAACCTGATGCTGTTTACGTTGCAGCGTAATCTTGACACAAATGTACCTTATTGGAACCAAGCCTGAAGCCGCATGCATTCTGTCATTGGTAGAGATTCCCTTGTTTTAGATTCGAGTACTTTTAAATCATAGGAAGTCCATTTCAATCGTAGTTTGTATGAACTGCTAGCTTGTGCATTTCTTCGAATAGTTTTAAAAGAAGAATTAAGATGTTATTATTGTGATGCATATTGATGTGGGAAGATCACTTGTCACTACACTTGGTGATACACTCCGTTCGAACCAATCCTGGTGCAAGCCCAGGCAGTATTCCACTGCAGGCGTGCCGGGTACATTCTGTGATTGGTAGAGTTTCCCTTAATTTAGTCTCGAGTAAATTCAAATCATAGGCAGTCCATTTCAGTTCATTGTATTGTATGTTTGTATGAGCTGCTACCTTGTGCTTTTCCTATATTAGATTAGATTACAAAGAAGAATGAAGATGTTATCATGGTGATACATATCGATGCAGGAAGATCAACGTGTTCTTGTCATCCTGGTTGAAGTTTGACTTGAATATATGGCGTATATGGATTTGTTATTGGTCTGAATCTACATGATGCATTAATCAAGGAGTTGTATCAGATTTCGTGATTGGTTGATGACATGTATCTTTTTTTTTCTTCTAATAATGGTTGCCTCTTGCCAACAGCATAGTGCATGCTAAGTGTATAGTAGGGGTATACTGATTGCAATGAAGTTGTAGTTCGTCAAAGTGAAAACGTTGTATGTTTGTGACCCTCCTTAGATAATGCAATGATAGTGTGCTACATGTTACAAAGTTTCTTGTTGATAACTCTTATTTTGTTGTTTCTATGAAAGAAATGTAGTGGTGTTCATGATTTCCTTGATCTTAGAGTTAAAATGGTAATTATTCAGTTGGACCATTGAACCAGTAGTTCTTCCTGGGAAAAAAGCATATCTATTGATTGAGATTATACCACGAACGCCAAAAGGACAAAAAGAAGGGACGTATATAAACATACTATTTTACCAGGAATATCATGGTGTTATGTGAGGTTTTCTTACGGTTTTGTCCCCAAAATAATATAATGTTCCAGTCTATTGCGATAAGGAAATGGTCTGTTTAGATTGTAGACGAGCATATTGTGCACCTGTCATTTATTTCAAGGATGCTCTCTTTTTACAACCCAAGCTAAAGATTTATTCCACTATGCCAAGATGTTCCTTGTTTTTAATGTTTTCCAGAATGTTCTTTTTTTGTCAATCAAGCAAAGATTTTGTTCCAGTGATATGTACGCCCGCTTGAGCTTGTTTGCATATATATTCTCCGGTGGCTGGGAGACGATTAATTCCAAGAGTTAATAAGCTCCCAGTTTTTTCTCTGTGCTAGAAACGTTTTCTAACTGGGTGTTCAAAGTGAAATGTCGGGCAAGGAACTCCACGAGATGTGTAAGCTGTTGCCGGACTACCTCCCATATCATATTTTGTTACAGATTTGCTTCTTCATATCCTGAGTTTTATGTATATCTCACTCTTACAATTAAGAATGGGATTCTAATTGCTTTATATGTTTTGCATTGCTTCTTTCTTACATACGGTCAAAGGAATTATTCATGCATCGATGTCTAACTTGGACACTCAAGTGTGATTCTACATTTATTATGCAATTTCAAAATGCATTCCTATGGAGGACCAATTTGAACAAGATGCTTTGAATAAGCACTTATGTTGTAAAGGCTCTCAACTCCAAGGTCCTCTACTCCAGGATCGTCCTCGACTCCAAGGTCTCTTACTATCTCTTTTGTTGACTAAATGTAGTAAAACTACATTTCGTATACATTCTACATATTCATCAACTATAGAGAACCATAGATTAACCTGTGTCATGAAACTGCATGTTTTAAGACCAAATTCATATTTTTTTAGATTTATGGACTAACTGAACAGTATGAAAGTCCACTAACCTACATGTCTGTGCCACGCAGTCACAAAACACAAGTTTGCATACCAGCGAAAGCACTTATGTTTACTTTTATGGTACACCAACAGAGTAGTTGATTTCGGAACCAGTTCTGTCAAATTAGTTTGAAATGCTACATAATTTAGTGATAGTTTGTGCACTGGGTTTGTAGCTTTGTAGAATCCGTACTCATTCTACTCCCTCTTTTACTCTGTGATCGTTTGGGTCCTTCCATGTGCACAATCCAAGGAAATACTACTAATTTGTGAAAAGTAATGAGGAATGTCCATGCTTACTCTATTGAATGATATGTTGCAACTACTTAACCTCCTAAAAGAGTTAGGTAATGATACTGTGGAAACAGGTAATGACCACTCTCCAGACTGTAAATAATTAAGTGTTTTGAAACAGAAGCTCCTAGAATTACCAACTGAGAACCGAAGTACTGCTCACGCTATGTCTTTTATTTTTGGTTGACTAAAAAAAGGAGGAGAACTGACGATTGTATTTTTCTTGATGTATGCTTCATTGTTTATTTTTCTTCATCTCTTCCTCCTTCTTGTGCCTCTGTTATTGCTGCTCTGGGTTTAATGGTGATTGCTGCTCTGGGTTTAATGGTGACTCTGTTTGTTATCGCACTGCTCTCCTACTCTAATATGTCTAATTTTGTTCATGAAGGTCAGAAATACTCTTTCCAGTGCTGTGTTAGATTAGCTTTAGAGGTAAGATACATACATCACTTCTACGGTTATTCTTACCCTCTGTCGGGTTTCAATAGCCTTCTTTAGAGGTGAAAATAATTTGATTGTATATTATTCAGTCTGGGGCATTTAGAGGGAAAGAGATGCCAGTATTTTCAAAAATCAGTACTCGGATGTGCGTTATGTTTTGACATGCATTAGGGTTGAGGTTAAAGCAAGTGGAAGGGCGTTCTCCAGGGTTGTCAATGATGATAGGGGCTAATTTTATGTTTGTCTGCCAAGGGCGTGCCCTCTAAATAGTCCTGTAAGAGCATCTGAAGGGTCGCAGCCTCGCCTGTACTTTGGGAGCGTCCGGAGCTAGGGGAGCTAGGGGAGAGGTTGGGAAAGGGACAGGGACAACTCGTTGGGAAGTGAGGTGGACATGGCGGCGATGGGGAGGTGGGCATGGAGGCGATCCTGTGCGCTGATGGTACTGAAGTTTGCCAGTACTGTATCCAAACGAGCTGCTACTAGTCTGTTGTTTCCGGGCAAAAAAGAAAATAGTAGAGAAACTTCTAGTTAAAATTCAGTCATGCTACTCACATAAAGATTTAGCACAGAAACTTCTAGTTAAATTTTACAGGAACTTCTAGTTAAATTTCACAGAAATAGAGCCGTTGGAAAAAATGTTGTTGGAATGGTAGTTATAAGATACTATTAAAATATATGTTTCAAAAAAAAAAGATACTATTAAAATATAGGAGAAAAAATATAGACGTCCCGAATATAGATGATCCATTGGAAAACTGGGAACCTCTAAAAAGGAAAAAAAATTAGATGATGTTCTATGTGAAGATAATAGAGAGATTTCGTGCTCCTGGGCACCAGTGATCGTGGTGTTTTAAAAAATTCGAAAATCATATTTACGAGTTCCCAAAAAATGTGAAAAAAATCACAGACGTAGCTAATGGTGTATCCCACGAACCTGTAAAAAATCAACTTCAAATACTTTGTATGCCGTTCTACACAAAAATGACAAAAGTTTAGATTTGAGTACGCATATTTTCAAATCACCAAATTTTATCAGATTTGTTATTTTTTATGTAGAACATAATATTAAGATTTGAAATTGATATTTTACAGGTTTGTGGGATACACTATTGGCCACATCCAGATTTTTTTTCACATTTTTTTTGAAACACATAAATACGGTTTTCGATTTTTTTTACATAGCACGAGCACTGGAGCTCGGGAGCCACTACTACTTTCCGAGATATATTTCCCAGATATAGGATGCCTTTGGTAGCCTGCAGCAAAAATGGCCTCCCGACGGGCCTGCCCCCACGATGCAGCCTCTGGGTCTGGTTATGCGTTTAGTTTGGTGGGTTGCATCGTGCTGCGAGGCACTTAGATGCAGTCCGTTTGGTTGCCGGCAGTTTTTATTTTTGCTCTACACATGCAAAGACAACCTGTTTGGTTGACAACAATGTTTCCATGTGTGACACAGCCTATAGATCCCCTCACCACTTTCAAATTTGGTGAGGTTACCAGCACACACAATCACACACAAACAGACATAATGACACAACTGAAGTACTTAATTAACATCTACATAGAGCGGCACCTCATTAACATCAGGTGCTAATGCTACTTAAGTTTGTATCAGGTGCATCTCATGCAACCTGATAAGTTAGTACCATCCATGGATACATACCTCTGGCCCAAAATAAGTAGGGTTCATACAACTTTCCTACACAAACACCTTCATCTAACCTGATTAGACTAACATAACAGCTTGAAGCTCATGACCTGGGATGGATGCCATAGCGGTACACCTCCTGAGTGGAGCTGATATACCTGAATACCTTGAGACTGAATTCCTCATCTTGGTACTTGAAGACCAGGACATCGCCCACATTGATCTTCATGTCTCTGGCGAATTCGTCCCAGCCTTTGAAGATGACGAGCTCATCATCGAACCACTGGACCTGCACAAAATACTCACAACACTTCGACCACCGGATTGGCACGGTGATCTTGGGATTGCTCAGAGATTGGTTGTGTGCGATCTTGTGCTTCTTCAGGTAGAGCTTCTTCACCAGCATCGGCCTCAGTTTAGAGGGGATGTGATACGGGCACGGCGGAGGAGGTGAAGCCCAATTTCAGGACTCCACCAAGCTAGGCGTGTCATTGTTATTTTTAATAATTAGGATTTTAATATTTGTGAGTTTTGGCTTGGTTTGGGCCTGTCCAACCAAGTCAGGTCGAGGCCCACTAGGTGGGGTACCTCACCCCTTCATATGAGGAGAGGGGGCGCATTAGGAGGGCGTTCAGAATTTTAGTCAAAACGATCGTGTGTGTTTCTTGGTGAAGCATCCCTCCGGGGACGGCGATGCCGCTTATCGGTTTGTAATAAAGATAGCTGCGAGGGTTCTTGTGTTCATCAAGGATTATCAGGCTCAGGTTTGAGGCGTGTAGATTATCTCCACGTTGCTTGCTGGATTTGTTCCTCTTTTTCAGGTTGCACTCATCGCGTGGTTGGAAGAATTGTTATTTGGTTGACTCGCTGTGAAAGATCGGGCCAAACTCTAGGATCATTGGTTTGATCCTTATCATGTGGTATCAGATTTCTGGGTTGATCACGGCGAGGTTGTGTTGATCGATCTCATCTATATCGTTTGACTGGGAAGAGTTTGCTTGGAGGCTCTCGTGCAGATTGATTTGCTTGGAGGAGATTGTACATAGAGGCTGTAGATTGCTGCTGTGTTTGTGCAGATTGGTTCCGTCTGATTGATTTGCGAGGAGGCTGCTAAAGGTTGAAGGAAGGAAGGAGAACGCGCTGCAGATTCTTCTCTACCACGCGGCAGGATTTCTGGCCGTTCCTCTGCCGCCGCTGTTGATCGGATCGGATTCTTTTCCTTCACAGCAACGGAAAGAGTTTTGCTACCGAGTTGGATCGGGTTTATTGCATCGTTAAAAGGAAAGAAGAAGAAAAAATACGGAGCGGTTTTGTAGTGCAGATCGAAACGGAAAGAGGGAAAGAGCGGATTGCTACGTATCCAGATCAAATCAGAATTAGGAAGGTGCGGATCTGATTGCTACGTGAAGACAGGAAATTAAAAACAAAAAAAAAGAAAGAGGAGATCTCGAATTTAATTTGTTCCAGATTTTGTGGGATTAATTTCGGATCAGAAATAGAAGGAGATTTTCAAATCGGTTTATATATATAAAAAAACGAAATTACTCTAGCAACTATAGTATCTACGAATATTTTCTGCTGATTTCTGCTGTTGCATCTGTCTGCCTCGCGTGACATAGATACAGTCTGCGCAGTAGACGCAAATATTCAGAGATGGTTTCATCCAGGAATGTTCGTGTGATGGCGAAGTCCGACGATATCTATCATGACTACACCACTATCGTGGTAGGTTTGGCACTTGAGTCCACAAACATTAACTGGAGGTTGGCGAGTTCTGCAACATACACAGATTTTCAGTCTTGGGAATCTGACATGGACCATGGTTTCGCAAGATGTCGTACACTCGACCGCATGTTTGGTGGCCATATTGAATATGTTCTTGCATATCGGCATGTGGATGAAACTGTGGCTAGTTGGTAGCATGAAGAGAGGCCCGTGAAGGGCATTACAGGTGGAACATCTACTTGGGAAGATTTCAAATAATTTCTGTGTACTAGATTTTTGGAGAAGTCCACGGAGCTGGACAAGGTGGTTATCCCTGCGGACGTTGTACCATTGAGTGGGCTGAATATGCAACTCAAGAGAGTACAACATGGTGCTTGCATGACAGCAGAAAGAAGCCAGCGTTGGAATTTATTTCAGGCGCAGTGTATGATTAAAGGCAAAGCATGCAAGTTGATGATTGATGGTGGTAGCTGTACTAATGGCATAAGAAAGGCCCTGGTGGCATCATTGGGGTGTCCACATGGCGTATTTCTGAACCTAAGCATCTTGAGTGGTTGAATAGCTGTGGTATGCTGAAGGTTACTCCCAAGGTGCGTGTGCCATTTACAGTTGGTGATTATGTTGATGAGGTGGAGTGCGATGTGTTGCCATTGGAGGTGTGTGGGCTGTTACTTGGACGACCATGGCAGTACGATCGCAATGTTACACATGCTGGGAGAGCAAATACATATTCTTTGGTGCATGATGGCAAACAGCGGACTTTGAAGCCTATGAACGATGATCAAATCAAATCCGATGTGGAGCTGGTGGTACGTAAGGAGAAGTTGTATAAGGCTAAACCACAACCAAGGTTAGCTAAGTTGCAGCCTGAGGAGCATGATGCTAGGAGCGTCAATACTGAAACTACTTCAGCCATGCCTGTAGATGACAAGCTGGTTGTACTTGTTGTTGACAACCCGGTTGAAGTCAAACCTCTTCTTGATGAAAGCAAGGATATTGCAGCATGTGATACACTTCCAGTTTGTGTTGCCAAAGGTGTTCGGACCTATGATAGTGGTGTTGTTCGTGTCTCGGTGCATATGGCGACGAGGGGCGACGACCGCAGTTTTGTTAGAACACCTCTGAGACGTTTTGTTGGAGCAGCAGTGCGTGTGCACAAAGGCAAGGATGGCCGTGTGGCCCGGGCATTTCCACTTTGCAGGGTCGTACAAAGAAGGTTCATGTTTAGCAACAAAGGGCGATGATGCGGACAGGAACAACCGAGAACCACCGGATCCCTGCAAGGGAAGGAAATCACATATTCGAAATTGGCTGTCAGGAGTCCCGAAATTGGAATAGGTGCAGAACCCGTGTCCGTGCTCCAAATAAGGCAAATAAGCACAATTTGAAAAGCATGATTTGTGTGCGTTCTAGATTGTATACTCCCAGCCCAAGATCCTTAGCGACTGAGCTGCAATTGTCCAAACAATATGGCGGTTGTTTCCTGCCATCTTTAGATGAGTCCTTGAAGGTGGTGTCACCGAAGTCCAAGCTCATGTGGAGAAGAAAGGAGGCGCCCAGTGCTGTATCAAGTCACGCAGGCCGAGAGGGAGGATGTGGTGTGGTAGGCAGGCAAGACGTGACGATGGCGAAGACGTGTGATGCTGTTGATATCACGACACCCTTTCGAGCAGATCCTCACGCGTTGAGGACAACGCTTTTTGAAGGGGGGGGGATGATACGGGCACGACGGAGGAGGTGAAGCCCAATTTCAGGACTCCACCAAGCTAGGTGTGTCATTGTTATTTTTAATAATTAGGATTTTAATATTTGTGAGTTTTGGCTTGGTTTGGGCCTGGCCAACCAAGTCAGGTCGAGGCCCACTAGGTGGGGCGCCTCACTCCTTCATATGAGGAGAGGGGGCGCATTAGGAGGGGGTTCAGAATTTTAGTCAAAAACAATCGTGTGTGTTTCTTGGTGAAGCATCCCTTCGGGGACGGCGATGCCGCTTATCGGTTTGTAATAAACATAGCTGCGAGGGTTCTTGTGTTCATCAAGGATTATCAGGCTCAGGTTTGAGGCGTGTAGATTATCTCCACATTGCTTGCTGGATTCGTTCCTCTTCTTTAGGTTGCGCTCATCGCGTGGTTGGAAGAATTGTTATTTGGTTGACTCGCTGTGAAAGATCGGGCCAAACTCTAGGATCATTGGTTTGATCCTTATCAGGATGATGATGGCCTTCAGATCGGAGACGTTCACCTCTACGTAGAAGCGTCTTGGCTGCACCTCCTGTGGTGCATTGCCCAAGCGTGGAGGACGACCAAGAGTCTTCTCCCCATTGTACTGCTTCCTCTCCATCTCCTTCAGAGCGTCCTCAAGACCTTGCACAACTGCTTTCCTGAGGGCAGTGTTGTGGTTGATGCAATCCTTTAGTGGTGAAGGAGGTTCAGGGGTCATGTTGCAGAGAGTCTTCCAGTCCTGCGTGTACAAAGAGCTCTTTGATCACTCAACGACAACACAAATGCATAGGCTGAACGACAACGACACCGCACGGTGACCACCGCCATGGCACGGTGACCACAATGTACATGCATGTCAACAATGGCGTGGACATCTACTAGATCATGTACTAGAATGTATTGTCGATGCAAAATACTAACAATTACTGCATCTAAAAAACCCTAATCAGGCATTGCAATCTTACCATGGCGCTGCGGCGGCCAGAGAAGTCGTCGCGCTCAACTTCCTTGCCCTTCCTCTTCCTGGAGCTCGCCGTTGCCGTTGTAGATGCCGGAGTAGATGTCGGTGCAGCAGCCGCCATTGTCAAAGTCGGCATCGGAGAGGCCAATGCTGCAACACCAGATCGGGCCACCGGAGCAGGGGACGGCACTGTAGGTGAAGGCAGAGCAGGGGCGTGTCGCGGGATCGGGCTGAATCCAGGAGGGTGGTCAAGCGGTTGTGGGTTAGTAGCCTTCTCCGCCGCCAACTGCGCCGCCCTCCGCAGGGCAAACCCTCCCCGCGGCTCGAAAATACCCTGCTGCAAGATCCCCGCCCCGGCCGAGCTTGAGCTCGAACCCGCTGATTCCCTTGCGGGCGCGACCATCTGCTTTGCAACCGGCGACGGCCGATTTAGGGACGGCACCACGGCAGTGCTAATCGGCGCCGCCGCGCTGCGACATGTCCCCGCCTCGAACTCGTGTACAGCGCGCGCGACCCTGGAGGATGGTCGGGGAGGAACAATGCCGGCGGGATCTAGGGCCGGCGGTGGCGGCGGAGGTGGAGGAGGAGCGCCGGCCATGGGTCTCCTCGGTTTCTTCGGGCAGTTGATGGGACGTGACACGAGAGGAGAGAGGGGTGTCTGGGCGGTGACAGTAGCGAGTGAGAGGAGAGAGAGTGGGGTGGGCGGGGTATTGACGCGTCTCCCGCCCTTCTCCACGCATGCAGGCGGTGGGCAGTTCGCATGCAACCTGCGCTCCCCAGAGCCTGGCCCGACCCCGGCCTGGCCCGGAGGTGCTTTAAAGTTCGTGCCCGCATGGCCCAGGAGCGAAACCGGGCAACCAAACAACGTGCAACTGCAGCTCAGGCCACCAAACGCGCCCATAGAGGACCAAATTCGGATGATCCACTAGAGATGCTCTAACCTTTGACTTTCTTCTCCTTCAAATACAGCAGCAGTGCCTGACATTTATTGAAAAGAAAAAGAAACTTCTAGACCTATAACTTCATTGTTGGCACCTATTCATAGCTGATGCTCAAAATGTTTATCCTCTTCTACATCCTTGACCATTTTTGCTTGTTGACGCCTCTGATCAGCCTCGTCAGATAACCCTCTTTGAGAGCATAAGGGAGCTCTCAAAGATAATCGGGACACAGTGGCATGGAACATTTTATCGGAAGAATTGGGTGTTCCGTGCAGTGTCTTGATGAGTGTGTTCGCCGGCTGGCTTTTCTGAAACCTTGGTCCTTGGTGCTTCCGAAGGAGAAGTACACGTCCTTTTTCGTCACACAAACAGGGCGAATACAGTTTCAGGATATGGTTTGGCACTGGTAAGTGGTAACCTTCTACACGCATCTGTGTTAGCTTTTCAATGACAATCAGCCCTCATTGTGAAGCATAATGACCAAATTACATCAACCCTCACCATGTCAAGTATGCCAATTCTCAAGAAAATTGTTTCTATGGATTTTTGCTGGAAATAAAGTCATTATTACCTCGTCTAAGACACGATGTAAGGATTCAAGGCGTCATATGCCAGGAATTACCTCATGGAACAGAAGAAATTAAGCACTAAATGACATGTTGTGACTAACGCTTCCTATTCATAGTTTTTTTTTAGAGAACTTCGGCCTTTTGTTGATTACTCAACACCATTACAAAGTACTCCCTCCGTTCCATTTTAGATGACTTTCAAATAGATGTATCTATATACATTTTACGTCTAGATACATCTATTTAAGAATCATCTAATATGGAACGGAGGGAGTACTTCCCGGATACAATCCGGGATAACATCAACTAAAATATTACAAACCAAAGACTCAAAATTAAGAGCTAAAACATGAGCCACAACATTGATCTTGCGCCCATAATGCTTGAAGACCGGATTGAAACCCAGTCGCCAACCTCTTGATGTCGGACACCAGAACACCGACACCCAATTGATCCAACATCGGGGACCAATGATAACAGATTAAAGCGTTCCTTTTCCCCTCTCCTGTGAACAGTACAGAGGAGGGCGAATCCCAGGCGACTCCGTCTCCCCACCGCGTTCGCCGGCGAGTAGTGGGTTCCCTCCCCCTCTGCCGGCCGCTCCGGCGGCGGGAGGGTGGGGGAACCCCGGATCTCTGCCGAGCGGTGTATAGGGTAGTTTGGGTTCTGGCCGACAGTGCTTTGGAGGTGGAGGTGCTGCCGGAAAGGATGGTGGTGTCGCCGGACTTTCCCCTCTGCGTCGTCGTCCTTTTGGGAGTCGCCACGGGTCTGGCGTCTTTTGGTGCTCAGGGGTCCTCGGATCTGTTGGGCCTCTGTCCCCTACAAGCGGACGGCGAGACGACGGTGTCGGCCGCTTGTGTTGGGGTTCCAGTCCTCCGGCCCTGTCGTCGTTGTGCCGTCGCTTCCTCCAGCGGCGGTGCGGGGCTTGTGGGGTGGTGTGTAGGAGGAGGTTTGGTGTGGCTGGCGGGAAGATCTGGTCTTCTTCGTCGCGGTCATCTTGGTGGTGACCTTCATGGCGGGGATTTTGGGCACGATTCTCGCTGGCGCAGCGACGCGATCTCGGGCGGTCTCGATGGTGGTCTTGATGGTGGTGCTGCTATCTCTGTTTCCTTGGCCGGCCGAGGTGGCGAGGAAGGGAATGGAGAAGGTGCTGCTGCCGTCGGCCTGTCTTGGTGGGGCTTTGTGGAGGCTGGTCTGCGTCTGCGTCTTCGTCTTCCTCTCCTGCTGGTGACGGCGACGACGAGGTGGTGGTGGCTCGGGGAGGTTTCCCCGCCGATGATCGTTAAGCGGCTTAGATTCCGGCTCTCTAGTCGGATGGATCTTGCGGTACGTCAACGCAGCGTGTCTGCTATCGAGCCCTACTTGCCTGTGGGTGTGCGGAGGCCGGTTCTTCTTCCTCTCCGGCGGTGTTTCGGCGGCGCTGGAAGCTGGAAGCGGCGGCCGTGGTGGTGCTTGGACCGGAGGACTTGCAGGGACCTCTTTGTGTTTTCTATTCTTTTCTAGGGTCCTTTGTGTTCTTTTTCCAGGACAGGTGGCCTTCGGGTTGCTTCTAGGCTGTGGGTGCGTGTGTGACAAATCTTGTATCTCTACTTTATGGTAATATACGTATCCTTTTCTCAAAAAAAAAAAAAAAATCGGGGACCAAGTAAAATGGATGAACAATCGTACGCTAAGATAATATCCCGGAATCCATTGTCAGAAGTGATCTACAACTCTCTTCTAATGGCCATTGCTTCAGCCAACTCCGGCGAAGTGATGCCATCGATACCTTCAAAACGGGCTCTTTTACGGTACAAATTACTAGTCCTATGGGCTACTAGTATTTTGACATATCCACCGTTGATTTTTTGGGTTAGTGTTAAATTGTTTATTATTATAAGGGGGTCAGGGGGTAATCTACTGTATTCCATCCGCTGGCCTCAGCGCTAACAGAAGCCGTAAAAAAAGAAGGAAAACAGAGGAGCCTCGCACCGCCGCCGCCGCCATCGCCCTTGCACGGCCACCGCTGCCTGTGGCTCTCGTACGCGCCGCATCCGTCAGTATCGCACGGGCCGTCGTCGTCGTTGGCGTTCCTTCACGCCGTCGTCGACTGGAGATAGATCGCCATGCCTTCGTCCTTGCAAGCGCCCCCGCCGTCGCTGGCTTTCGTTGACAGATCGCCGGCGTTCCTTGGCGCCGCCGTCGGCATCTCCATGTTCTCTCTCTACTGAACAAAACTTAACACGGCCTTCATGTGCAGAAATTTTTGCCTTTCCCGATGCCACAATCAGATTAAAGAAAATCATATAATGATCTGTTTGCTCCACACAGGACTAAGCAGTTAAGACAATCTACATAATAACCTACAGTATGTCTGATCTAATTAGTGGGCAGAAAGTACAGTCATGACGAGAAGCAGCGGCTACATTAGTAAGTCCGCCACCGCCCGTGAGCTCGCTCGTGCTCCAGGCCGCTGTAGGAGATTCACCCAGCTGACTCAGATCGAGCAAGCTCTGGCTAGGTTCGTCCCCGACTGCAAATTCGTGCCGCCGTCCGCCCGCGGATTCAGCCCTCAGTCGCGAGCTCCCGTCCGCCGCCCTCGATCTCCAGGTCCGTCGCGCACTGATTGTCTGCCCCACTCTAGGCCGCCCGCCCTCGATCTCCAGGTGTGCGGTCTGCCCCACTCGAAGCCGGCCGCGAGTTCGCGTTGATCTGCTCGCCGTAGTGGCTGGCAACGACGGCCTGGAAGAGCCCTTCATTGGTTGACTTGCGAAAGTACCCTCTTTCTTTTTTTTGACACGGAAAGCATAAGCTTTATTACGGCACAAAGTTGGGCAAATCGCCCATTACAATCACAGCAATGTTCGCTGGAACATCAGATTCCCACACAGTCATCATGCCAGGGTCGCTTGAGACTCCTATCTTAGCTAGAGCATGAGCTACTTGGTTTACATCTCTTTTACACGCATTGATAGAGCATCTAGAAAACCAAGTACGGCATTGGGTCTTCAGGTCGTCAGTGATCACAGCAGCAGGCGAGAAATCAGAATTCTGATTGTTCATTGCATGCATTAGGAGTTGGGCGTCAGTCTCAAACTCCACCCGAATGGCTCCGAGGCTAGCAGCCAGGTTGATCGCAGCCTCTAGCGATTTGAGCTCAGCCATAAAAGGATCAGTGACGCCGTCTCCACGCTGATGTAGGGTTAGGCCCGATCTTTATGGATTTGAGGGGAGAAGGGGATGAACACGAAGAACACGGAGGGGCAGCGAGGGAGATTCGTGGCCAAAACACAAGAATAAGTAGCAAATCCTGCTGAGAACTCTACCCAACAACAAACCCTCAAAAGGTAGCCTTTGGATCGAAAAATCAAAACCAAAATTACTCTTGTTAAAACCGATTGCTCTTACCGGCCGGTCCACCGATCCAATAAATCACCGCAGTGAAAGATTGGTTTGCACTACTAGAGACACCGCAGTGAAATAGTAGCAACAACAAGATCTACCTCAACGAGGCACCCTAGCTACGAGGCAGGAGGAGCATAGCTCACACAAGTCTCAAATTCAGTCTAACCTCCGAAGGGGAAAAGTGGAAAGCTATTTATAGTCTATTACAAAACGGGGCAGGAAGGTGGGGAACCGGCCTGGGGGCCGGCCTAGGCCGGCCTGGAGGCCGGCTGGCACTGGTGGGGAACCAGCCTGGGGGCCGGCCTAGGCCGGCCTGGAGGCCGGCCAGCTCAGGTGGATGACCGGCCTGGGGGCCGGCCTAGGCCGGCCTGGAGGCCGGCGGGGAGGCCGGCGCGGGGGCCGGCAGCGTCGGGGTGTGGCCCGGCCTGGGGGCCGGCCTGGGCCGGTATGGAGGCCGGCGGCCTCTGGTGGGAGCCCGGCCTGGAGACCGGCCTGGGCCGGTTGGGAGGCCGGCCGCCTCGGGTTGGAGCCCGGCCTTGGGGCCGGCCTAGGCCGGCTGGGAGGCCGGCCACCCTGTCTTCGCATCTTCCCTCCTCTTCTTATCCATCTTCTTGGATCTCCTCTTGTCCATCTTCTCCATCATCTTGGACCTTCTCTTAGTCATCTCCTTGACTCCATTGTGGGTCATCATCCGGGTGGATCCTGAGTATGCACAAGGTACCGGCATGAAGTAGCAAACCATTCAAAGTAAGGTCGAGATCACACATCGAGAGGAGCGAGGTCACCTTTTCATGAAGAGCCTTGACTCTTGATCTTGTCATTGGGCCATTTGGCATGGTGTCCATGGTGTTGTCCACATGTAGGGCTACATCATCTCCCCCCCTTCGGAAAGAGTCGTCTTCGACTCGTCATCCTCTTGAACGCTTGCATCTCCGTGGAAAGGGGATAGGTCGGCGACGTTGAACGTGTCATGCACCAAGTACTTTGAGGTTGGGATTTCGATCTTGTATGAGTTGTCGTTGATGCGCTTGAGCACTTTGAAAGGTCCGTCACCGCGAGGAGCAAGCTTTGATTTTCTTTTATCCGGAAAACGGTCCTTGCGGAGGTGTAGCCACACAAGATCTCCTTCTTCGAATACCATGGGCTTCTTCAACTTGTTGATCTTGGTGGCTTGGCGCTTTGTGTGCTCCTCTAGAGTTGCTCGTGTTGACTCATGTAATGTCTTCATGTAGTCGGCTCTTTTGTCGACGTCCATGTCGGTGCGCTCGTGTAGAGGAAGTGGTAGGATGTCTAGGGCGGTGTTGGGGTTGAACCCATAGACAACCTCGAACGGGCTTCGCTTGGTCGCCCGGTGTGATGCACGGTTGTAGGCGAACTCGGCGTGCGGGATGCATTCTTCCCAACCTTTGAGGTTTGGCTTGATTAATGCGCGAAGGAGAGTTGATAAGCTTCGATTCACCACCTCGGTTTGGCCATCGGTTTGTGGGTGGTAAGCGGTGGAGAAGAGGAGCTTGACCCCCAGCTTTGCCATCAATGCCTTCCAAAAGTAGCTTGTGAACTTGACATCTCGGTCCGAAACAATGGTCTTCGGCACTCCATGTAGACGAACAATTTCCCTAAAGAACAAAGTTGCAATGTGTGAAGCATCGTTGGTCTTATTGCAAGGAATAAAGTGTGCCATTTTAGAGAAACGATCGACAACAACAAATATTGAATCTTTGCCATTTTTTGTTCGAGGTAATCCTAAGACAAAATCCATGCTAATGTCGGACCAAGGTGTGTGTGGTATTGGTAAAGGCATATAAAGACCATGAGAGTTCAACGTGGACTTAGCTTTGAGGCAAGTTGGGCAACGACGCACCACGCGCTCCACATCACGCGTCATCCTTGGCCAAAAGTAGTGTGTAGATAGCATGGCGAGTGTCTTGTCACGTCCAAAGTGTCCCATGAGGCCTCCACTATGTGATTCCTGTAGAAGTAACAAACGGAGCGAGGACTAGGGAATGCATAGTTTGTTAGCCTTAAACAAGAAACCCTTGTGCAAGTAGAAATCATCGCAACCTTTGTCAATTGTGCACTTGGAAAAGATAGGACCAAAGAAAGAATCGGAAGCATAGAGTTCTTTAAGGTCATCAAGACCTAAAACATTGATTTCAAGTTGGGTGAGTAAGATCATCTTGCGGGAAAGAGCATCCGCAACTATATTGTCCTTCCCTTTTTTGTACTTCACCACATAGGGAAAATACTCGATGAATTCAACCCATTTGGCATGCCTTTTGTTCAAATTGGCTTGGGTTTTCAAATATTTCAATGATTCTTGATCGGAATGGATAACAAACTATTTGGGTCAAAGGTAGTGTTGCCACACTTCCAAAACACGGACTAAGGCATAGAGTTCCTTGTCGTAGATTGGGTAGTTTAGGCGAGCACCATCAAATTTTTCGCTATAATAGGCAACGGGACGGCCACATTGCATGAGGACGCCACCGATGCCAAGGCCACTAGCGTCACACTCAAGTTCAAAGGTTTTGGAGAAATCCGGCAAGGCAAGTAAAGGAGCTTCGGTCAATCTCTTCTTGAGTTCATTGAAAGCCGATTCTTGAGCATTGCCCCAAATGAAGGGTACATTCTTTTTGGTAAGCTCATTCAAGGGGCAAGCAATTGTGCTAAAATCTTTCACAAAGCGATGGTAAAACCCAAACAAACCAAGAGCGCTACGAAGTTGAGCAAGATTAGTTGGCGGTGGCCAATTTGTGATTGCCTCAATCTTAGAAGTGTCAACTTCAATCCCTTTCGAAGAAACTACATAACCCAAAAACACAAGCTTGTCGGTGCAAAAGGTGCATTTCTTGAGGTTGGCAAAAAGCGAAGCATTACGAAGGGCCAACAAAACTTGCTTCACATGGTCGACATGTTCATGCAAGGATTTGCTATAAACAAGGATATCATCAAAGTAGACAACCACAAACTTGCCAATGAAAGTGCGCAAGACGTGATTCATAAGACGCATAAATGTTGAAGGAGCATTGGAAAGACCAAAGGGCATGACAAGCCACTCGTAAAGACCAAGTTTTGTTTTAAATGCGGTTTTCCATTCATCTCCTTCATGCATACGGATTTGGTGATAGCCACTTTTCAAATCAATTTTGGAGAAGATAGTGGCACCACTAAGCTCATCTAGCATGTCATCAAGTCGCGGGATAGGATGTCGATACCTCACCGTGATATTGTTGATGGGACGGCAAACCATGCACATTCGGAGTGTGTCGTCTTGCTTGGGGACGAGGATGACCGGAACGGTGCACGGACTCAAGCTTTCACGAACATGTCCCTTGGCGAGGAGTTCTTGAATTTGGCACTCGATCTCCTTTGTCTCCTCGGGGTTGGTGCGGTATGGCGCTCTATTGGGTAGAGGGGCGCCAGGAATGAGATCGATGCGATGCTCGATTCCACGTAGGGGAGGAAGTCCTTGAGGAAGCTCATCCGGAAAGACATCTTTGAATTCCTGCAAGATAGACAACATAGACGGAGGAACTTGGGTTAAGTCGTTAGTGTCTTTGCCATCTCCTTTGCATAAGAGCACGAAGTGGAAAGTGGATGGGTTTGCTCTCACTTCCCTCATCTCACTTTTGGTGGCTAACAAGACTATGCCGGGACTCACTCTTTTCCCTTTCTCACTCATATTTGGCTTGTGGCTCTCACTCACGTGAATGTGGCTCGCTCTCTCACCACTCAACTCACTAGGGGATTGTTTTTCTTGCGCTCTTACAATTGTCTTGGCATTGTCGGCGATAATTTGGCTTGGAGTCATTGAGCGGAGCACTAGGATCTTATTGTTCCATTTGAAGCTATAGTAGTTGGTGCGCCCATCATGAGTAGCGGCCTTGTCAAATTGCCAAGGACGGCCAAGAAGTAAGTGGCAAACCGACATGGGTACCACATCACAATCCACCGTGTCCTCGTAAGAGCCAATCTTGAAGGATACTTGAACCGTGTGTTGGATCTTCACGGTGCCGGAGTCACTAAGCCATTGCACATGGTAAGGATTGGGGTGCTTCTTGTACGTCAAGTTGAGTTTCTCACATAGCTCCTTGCTTACCAAGTTGTGACAACTCCCACCATCAATGATTACCTTGATTGATTTGCCGTTGATGCCGGCCTTGGTTTGGAACAAGTTGCATCTTTGAGCGTCATCATCTTGGTTGATTGTAGTCAAGACTCGAGTGACAACTAGAGTGGGGTTGGGGTCACCATCACAATAGATGTAGTCATCGTCGTCATCCAAGCTTTGCATCGTGGCCACCTTGTTCAATGCGTGGTACTCATCTTCACTCATGGACTCATAGTCTCCATTGTCATTGACTATCATCACCTTCTTGTTGGTGCATTCAAATGACTTGTGCCCTTGACCTCCACACTTGTAGCAAGTGATATATGACTTGACGGTTTGTGGTGAGGGCGTCGTCTTCTTGGAGGTGGTAGTGGGTTGCGGTGTAGAACTTTTGGCATTGCCTTGAGCTTGGACTTGAGTCATGGGTTGTGTTGATGATGAAGCTCTAGTGGCGAAGAAGGACTTGGCCTTGACATACTTGAGCTCTTCGGCGACTTGGAGCTCGGCCTTCATGGCTTGATGAACGAGCTCAACAAGGTTCTCATAAGGTTGGAATTCCACTATCTTCTTGATGGGGTACGTGAGGCCGTTCAAGAAACGTGCCATTGATTGTTCCTCGGACTCTACAATGTGTGCGCGGGAGAGAGTGGACTCCATCTCCTTGTAGTACTCGTCGACCGTCTTGAGACCTTGCTTGAGTTCTTGTAGCTTCTTGTACAAATCGCACGCATAATGATGTGGCACAAAGCGCTTGTGCATTTCCTTCTTCATGTCATTCCATGTATCGATTGGGTCTTCAAATGAGGCTTGGAGTTGTTCCCACCATAGTTGCGCATAGCCTTCAAACTCGAGGGATGCGAGGTCAACTCGTTTGTCTTGCGGCACCTTGTAGACTCGAAATAGTTTGGAGACCTTGGATTCCCATGCAATGTAGTCTTCCGGGTCGTTGGTGCCATGGAACTTAGGAATGACGAGCTTGGGAGGATTGAAACGGTTTTTGTGATCATCCTCATCATCATCATCATCATGGTGGCGATGGCGGTCTCGGTGACGATGTCTTGGGTGGTGGCGTGGAACATAATCCTCGTCATCTTCAATATCAACATGATTGTTGGCCAATGGCACTCGGCGGGCTCGATGTGGAGGTAGATCATGATGATGATGTCGATTGTCCTCATGTAGGTGTAGGGGATCCAAGTTAACATTTGGAATTGGAATTTCTTGTCGAGGACGAGCTTGATGTAGTGGAGGGTCGACGTTCGCTTGAGGGTGAGGCGCTTCTTGACGATGTTGGTCTTGGTGTTGGTGATGGTCCAAGTTTGCTTGTGGATGAGGCATGTCGTGGTGTTGACCTTGACCAATCTCACTTGGACCTTTGCTTCTTGCATTGGAACGATGTGAAGACCTTGAGCTTGATCTCGAAGAGTGCCGGTGTCGTCTTCGAGAAGCAACTCCTCGAGACGAATGGAACGCGCCTTGTTCTCACGTTGGTCGTCTTGTATTTGAGAGAAGCGGTCATTGTTCTCGCATTGGGCTTCTTGTATATGAGCGAAGCGCTCGGTGTTTTCACGTTGTGCGGCGTGGTGGCGCTCCTCGTAGCGGCGTAAGTTGTCGTCGATGTACCTCTTGAGAGCCTCCTCTTGCTTGGTAAAACTGGTGCCTTGTTCTTCCCTAGCCATGATAAGCAAACACAAGTGATATGTGGAAAATTTGGTGGCTAATAACCGCTCTTACCTTTGGTTGATAGTATTGGACAAGTGGCATTGCCTTCCGAGACAAAGGCGTCACAAGAGTAAGAGTTGGTTGATTAGTGATCCAAAAGCGACTCACACACACACTTATGAGGAGCTTAGGTATGGTAAAGTGGCAAGAAATCGAAATGAAACCAACGAAAAGGCTATTGCAACAAGTAGAGGATAACCACAAAGATCAAGAAACAAAAGAGACTAACCACACATTCCGAGAAACAAAGGAGACTCACACGTGGAGACAAACGTGGGTGGTGCGACTATGGGAAGGAGCAACTTGGACCTAACGAAGACTATGCTCGTGCCGCACCACCTCTCGAAGGACAACTAGCTCAAGTGTATGGGAAAGAGCACCCGATTTGCACAAGTGGATCCGTTTCTCTATTGGGTATTGGAGCTTGGGGATGACTAGGATCACGGCTCGGCTTTTCTCTTTTTTTTTGAATCTTTTCTATTTCTGCTTTTGCCCGAGCCGAGTCCGCTACAACTAGATGCTCACAAGATGATGATATGGTCACTTGGTTTCACACTAGTGCAATGCTCACACTATGCAGAGCTAGCTCCTAGGAAAAAGTTTCGCAAAATGGAAAGGGATGTGTCGGAAGCTATACCTTCGATGCCGTCGAGGGTAGCGATGAAGCGACACGAAGATGAACTCGGTGAATAGTCGTGAGGCGGTAGCACTAGCCGAACGGGCGGTAGGACCGATTGCGGGCGGTAGTACCGGCCGTTCGGACGGTAGTACCGCCGGCGACGAATTGCGCGGAACGCTTGGACTTGGAGCGGGAAAGGCCTTCGGAAAACACCAACGGAAAGTGGGGAAAAGGTCTTAAGCACGAGATCCGTGGATCAAAACCACAAATCGCTCACCAAATCGAAAGATCGAACGAAATCCATATGGGCTATTTTTTTTGAATTTTCGAAATTGGTATGGGAAAGAAAAAATTTGGTGGACAAATGGCTAATAAAAGGTGGAAACACGATTCAAATCCGTGTAAACCCTTGCTCTTGATACCAAATGATGTAGGGTTAGGCCCGATCTTTATGGATTTGAGGGGAGAAGGGGATGAACACGAAGAACACGGAGGGGCAGCGAGGGAGATTCGTGGGCAAAACACAATGATAACTAGCAAATCCTGCTGAGAACTCCACCCAACAACAAACCCTCAAAAGGTAGCCTTTGGATCGAAGAATCAAAGCCAAACTTACTCTTGTTGAAACCGATTGCTCTTACCGGCCGGTCCACCGATCCAATAGAATCATCGCAGTGAAAGATTGGTTTGCACTACTAGAGACACCGCAGTGAAAGAGTAGCAACAACAAGATCTACCTCAACGAGGCACCCTAGCTACGAGGGAGGAGGAGCATAGCTCACACAAGTCTCAAATTCAGTCTAACCTCCGAAGGGGAAAAGTGGAAAGCTATTTATAGTCTATTACAAAACGGGGCAGGAAGGTGGGGAACCGGCCTGGGGGCCGGCCTAGGCCGGCCTGGAGGCCGGCTGGCACTGGTGGGGAACCGGCCTAGGCCGGCCTGGAGGCCGGCCTGGAGGCCGGCCGGCTCATGTGGATGATCGGCCTGGGGGCCGGGGAGGCCGGCGCGGGGGCCGGCAGCGTCGGGGTGTGGCCCGGCCTGGGGGCCGGCGGCCTCTGGTGGGAGCCCGGCCTGGAGACCGGCCTGGGCCGGTTGGGAGGCCGGCCGCCTCGGGTTGGAGCTCGGTCTTGGGGCCGGCCTAGGCCGGCTGGGAGGCCGGCCATCCTGTCTTCGCATCTTCCCTCCTCTTCTTGCCCATCTTCTTGGATCTCCTCTTGTCCATCTTCTCCATCATCTTGGACCTTCTCTTGGTCATCTCCTTGACTCCATTGTGGGTCATCATCCGGGTGGATCCTGAGTATGCACAAGGTACCGGCATGAAATAGCAAACCATTCAAAGGAAGGTCGAGATCACACATCGAGAGGAGCGAGGTCACCTTTTCATGAAGAGTCTTGACTCTTGATCTTGTCATTGGGCCATTTGGCATGGTGTCCATGGTGTTGTCCACATGTGGGGCTACATCACACGCCCAGCTGCAGCTGAAACAACCTGGCCCTCCCCGTCGCGCACAACGACACCCCAACCCCTTCGTGGTTCTGTCCTGCAGTAAAAGAGCCATCAATATTGAACTTCAGCACACCAGCTTCAGGAGGAGTCCATTTGTTCGACGCTGCCATTGAGCCCTGCCGTACAGGCTTGCAATACTTCAGACTATCTGCAGCCGAGCCAAAGACCGTGAGCGATGAGCAAGCTTTACCCTCCTGGATGTGGGAATTGTTTTGCGGGACGTATTTTTCTAATCTACCCGCTTTACCCTTCGTTGGAAAAATACTGCTGGTTCGGTTGACTAGTATTAATGAACCTGAGTCGTTGGATCTGGCGGCTTGGACGGTTCTGTTGTCCTGTCCGTACCGTAAACCGTAAAAGAGCCCTTCAAAACATGCCAACTTAAAAACCTCCGTTATGATCCCGTATATGGCAGCCCAGCCCACATCCGATTGTCATTAGGGAACAAGGGAAGCATCCACATTAACACAAACCTGGCCAGTAGGCTGTGGAATCCAGCGAGGAACACACCTGGTTGTTGTTTTGGTCTTGTCGCAGTATATAAGATAATATTCTCAACATATGCCTTAATTTCCCAGCGACACGGGGTGCAGAACATCCTTGTCATTCGTAGCATCATACATGCCTCTCAAAGTTGCCAGCACATAACAGCCAAAACCGTTTTCTGAATGTCACTTGCCATGTTCAGATCCTCAAAGAGCCACTGCTTCATATTTATAACAAACTAGCATAATGCCCGTGCGTTGCTACGGGTTATTTTAAATAAAACTGGCTTATGTCTCAACGACGGATGACAAAATGTCATTCTTGTTTTGTCGCACACTCCATGAGTGGATGAAAACAACTACTCACTAATACAAAATTAATTATTGATGCACTTAACTTAGAAGATATTGCGTCCAACATGGCTCTAGAGCGTGCGCTGATGTGATATGATCAACACAGAACAAAAAACCATAGCAACATCATCGCCTCCGCCTCACGGACACCCGCAAGCACACAAACTTGCACAATCTAAATGACCGGCCAAAAAAAATTCCTCCGAGCTCCTAGTCTCCACTGTAGATGACGTAGAGATGGGTCTGAAGTTAAGGAAACTTTATTCGCGGACCCACTCCTATATTATCCAAACTCCCTTGCTCAAAACCCTAATGTATTGACCCCTGTTTCTTGTCGCCTTCCAACCACACTGCAGAAAACACACTATTTTTACATATATTTGAAACCAGTCGGTCCATCCATTTTTGCGGAACATAGCGTGTGTTTCTTTTATATATCTTGTTTAGCACCCCATCTATGTATTTTGTATCATGGACATAGGAAGTTAGGAACCATCAGAACACCGTTTTGTTCAATAAAATCATACATTCTCAACGCCATACAACTATACAAAAGCTACTAATAAGTTCATGAACATCATAGGATCCAGATAGAAGAGTAGATAAATGCTAATGGAGCATGCTATATCTCAATTGTATTACCTTTGGAAATTTGGAAACTGGATAGAAAATAAATGTAAAACTGTAGCATGGGCCAAAATTGCCCCAAAGTCTATCTACTATTCTCTGTTGATTGTCAATGTAGAGAGACCCCTATAAAATGATCATTGCTGCTGATTAAGCCATGGACGTTTATGTAGAGAAACTGGCTATACTTTACTTGCCCATATGTTTGCATCTGATAGTTGGATCCGGTTGTTATATTCGGTTCAGTCATTATATGCAACCTTCATTTTACTTTTCAGTTTCCACTTCAATAATACACAAAGCTAAGCACACTTTAATGAAAGAGAAGATCTGATGATTGTACTGCTTGTCAAAACTCGTAGCAGCTTAGCATAATCTTTGAAGAGTATATTCTTCAGCCCAGGGAAATACCCTCTTCCCGTACAGCAGTTTTTTTAAATCTTCTACCAAATCAAAGTGGAGGGAATTTAGCGAAAGTTTTGGTAGCATACAAAACAAATGAAAATCTTTGGCAAAACAAAAGTCTGTAACCATGAAGGCGACCAGGCCAGTAGCCTTTCTGCACCAGCATGTCAATACATGCTGAAGAACAGGGAAGGAGAACACGTCTGTCGATTGCAGCCGTTCAGTGGTGCTGGCGGCACAATATCCGGCCTTCAAGGCCGAGCTACCAATCGATCAACGGCAGCAAGCAGTAGCAGCGTGAGTGAAGCAGGACCCCAAGAGGCCAAGAGCGTGGCACCGGGAAACTTCGAGCAGGACAACAGACGACCAAATTCCCGCTGGGCAGCCAGCCATGCCGGTGCTGGCCAGGGCGTGCAGTACCTGTCGCAGGAGTGGTGCGTGCTGAGCCGAACGCCACCAACACGACGGCACTCCCGGAGGTGCACCGGTCGATGTTTCACATCTTCGTCTCTGCCCCATAGTCTGATCCCAACGCAATATTCTGCGCCTGATGCCACAACTAATTGACGACCAAGTCCCAAATCAAAGAGCATAAGAGAGAATTCAAGCGCAGCTCATAGTTGGCACAAAATCAATCGTCCCATGGAGCAGAGGTGCTAGATGGGTGAGGCTAGCGGCGCAAACCTCTGCTCGGTGTCCAGAATGGCGGATTCCGCATCTGCTGCTCCAATTTGCAAGGTGGAGGCCGGAGGCGCCAGGCGGAGCTCAACGTCCATCTACTCCAACGGTGCAGGGCTCGAGTTTGCCCCAACTTTTCAAGGCAAGAAGGGAAGAAGAACTCGGAGGGCACCGATTTATTTTCTGTTAGAGACGGGAGGATTCCGTGCGGGGCGGGGGAGGGGGCGACGGATTCCCTGCGGGAAGGATGCCGGCGGTGGTGTATTTTGCACCGAGTCCCCTCCGCGCTGGTGATTGAGGCTGCTGGGAACTGAGCCGAGGCGCCGCGTGAAGGCTACCTGTGCCCCGAGCTAGGGCGGCCTGGAGGCTCTTGGGAAAGTTCGAGGCAGGGGAAGGAGGGCCCCGCCTACCGGTGTACCAGTACAAACCTCGCTGGTGGAGCAGGAAGAAGGGGCTGACTCCCTCGGTGGGAAGGAACATAAGCGTCGGCGAGCCGCCGTGTAACTTTTTTTTTGTGCGAAAGGTTATTCTCCACTTATCGGTGGCATCCTTGGTAATTTATGTCAACTTCAGGGGCAGTTTCAATGACCTACCAAACCATCACCACCTATTTCAATATTATAGTTTAGATTTAGATTTCCTACAAAGTCTGGCCGAGAAGCTCTCCTTAGCTGAATCCCAGACTATACGAGCAATAGGGCATGCGGAGGCAGTGAGCCCATGCCAGAGCCGTCACCTCCTTCCTGTACATGGCTCCAATGTAGTACTCAGTATATTGTAGGGTTTTAAACGAGTCTGAGTCTAAGCGAGTTAGACTAAGCTCAGATCGGTTGTACTAAAATTCAAACGAGCTTAGGCTAGATCGAGATAAAAGTCGGCCTGTAAAACTTGGTTTATAGTCAGTTTATAACCATCTCAAGCTAGTTTCGAGCTAAGCAATACAATGCAAATTCCTTTATCAATTATAATTTTGTCATCTAGTTAGACCATAGCAACATCATAACAAACAATATGTTCTAATCAATACGATGATGTAAATTTCTTCAAAGCAGCTTGGTTTACTCTCTTTCAACCCGAAGAGTTTGGCCGAACACGTCAGCCAAACTTTTGCTGAAAACAACATGAATTAAGTATAGAGCCCTAAATTCCTCTGTGCTTAATTAACCTACCGAATTTGCTTGCATATAGAAAGAAAAAAAACCTCATTCATAGCATACAAGGTAACAAATTAACATATTTTTCATATTAAACATGGTCATTATAGATGTTATATTATTTAAGGTTGTTGACACCCATGGCGTCATGGGTAAATACATAAATATGTACGAATTGACGGGTGAAAGAGAATTCCCTCCCTACATGATTTTGATGTTAATTCCTTCTCGTGTCCTACTGCTCGCGCCAGATCTTGTGCTGCCGGCCGCCATGTGGGCTGCGGGTGGTTGATTTGGTGTGGAACTCTCCAGCCTCGTCTCGTTCCGTCTAAGGTGCGTTGAGCTAGGACGCCGGGGCGGCGGCCCTGGAAGGTGGGAGTCCGTTGGTTGGCGGGCGTGCCACGGACTCAGGTGCTGGTCGGTGACCTCGGCCACAGGGGTGGCGCGGTGGCTGGCGTGCGGCTTGCGGTGACGGTGACTTGGGTGTCGCGGGTCGACACTTGGTGTCCTGTGTAGAAGGCGGAGAGAGTTTGTCGGGGGGAAACCCTTGCCCGAGATCTCGGGATGCAGCGGCGACGTCCACGGACGTCGTTCCTTCCTGAAGGCGTTGTAGCGGCTTCTCTTTGTCCTTCTAAGCTCCGGATGAAAATCCAAGATCCTCGGATCGGGTGGTGGAGGCACTTTGGCGTCGCGTCCTTCTTGAAGCCGCCATCTTGGAGTTCACGGCAGGTTGCTTTCGGGTGGTGTTGTGGCGAGCGCCCTCGGGCTATGCTTGTTCCTAGCGCTGCATCACGGCGTTTCTTGCGCAGAGCCCTGCCGAATGAGCCTGTCGGCATTCTTGCAGATAGTGGCGGTGATGATCCCTTCTGGTGGTGCTCTCTGGGGTGGTGTAGTTGGTCTCGGCGGTGCGCCGTGTGTGTTGGTGTGCCCGTGCTCTCGGCGAGCTCCGGCCCGACACCTCGGCCCATCTTGCCCGTGCTCTCCCTCTTTGGCGTTGCTCGTCTTTGGTGTTTCACCTGTAATCTCGTCGGTAGCTCTGTTTCTCTGTGTGTGTGCAGTGCTTTGTTGTAAGCTGGGTTCAACACCATGTAATCTGTCGCCGTAGTGGTGTTATTAATTTAACGCCGGGCCTTTCGGCCTTTTATCTAAAAAACCATGTCGTCTAGCTTTATGATAGTGCATAGGCACATTCGGAAGCTAGGACTAGTGACTAATGGTTGAAGACCCGTTGAGGCAAAAGGTGGAAAGAAACGACATCTCGGCAATTTTTTTATTGAGTCGCTAGGAAACATTTTAAAAAAATCATAAACTTTCAGTACAGCAATATTTGAAAAAAAGTCTCATGGAATGGACTACTTTGTGTAAAGATTCATGGCTTTTAAGCCAAATGACCAAGGTCCTGGACATATCCATGGCTAAATTATTGCTATCATGACCATACTCACCAACAAGACTGCCGAAGCAAGATCCAAAGATTTTTTTTCATTTTTGTAGTGCCAAATTTGTGACTTTTTGTGAAACGGGTACCACAAATAGGATTGTATTTTCACACAAAGTATATCATATGGGAGGTCCAATCTTTGGATATCTTGCCTCTTTTTTGAGTTTTTAAGCTATATGTCATGCAGTTTAATGGCATTTACCAAAAGTAATTCAAATTTGAACTATAAATATGTTATGTTTGGCCATACAATTATAAAAAACGATTAAAAAAGTAATCTAGCATGATTCTATGCAATAACAACAAGAGAAGTTGGTAAATGAACCTCCTAGCTAGCAATGAATGGGCGAATGGCTAGGCTCACAATTTTGACATTGTTATGAGAAATCATATGATTCGAGAAAAAAATGAAAAACTTACGCGAAGCTTCCTTTTTAGTGTACTAGTATCAAAAAAATCGTAAACTTACAATACTACCATTTCGCGTCCAGAACGCGCATTGTGCGTGCCAGTTCGCGTCCGCAGCGTGCTCTGTGGCATGTCAGGAATGCACGTCACGCAAACATCAAATTCTCATGGCAGTTTGCGTACGAAATAGTTATAACATGTCTAGATGGTTCATACCGTCCTAGCTAGTTATCAATTTGGGGTACATTGACCAAACCATCAATACACGTAAATTGTTTGACAAATATACAACACATGTGCAAGATGGTTGTGACATGCCTAGATAATACATCGAACATTGTAGTTGTTCTCCTGTCATTTCAACACGTGTAGAAGATGGTTGTGACATGTCTAGATGACATGACGAATAAGCGGTTCATGTCCTGTCTTGTCAAAACATAGGAGGTTTCATGCCTTGTCTCTTCTAGCTACTTCTAACGGTTTTAATGGGCTCTCCGAATAACCTGTGTATTGCGCAGTAAAAATACAACACTATCATTGCCGAACCCAACCCAAAGTTCTCTCTCGTTCTCTCACAAAGTTCTCTCTCGTTCCCTCCAGTTCTCTCCACAACAACGGCCGATGGCTGGTGGAAGGAGGCCCCTAGTGACGATGCTAGCATAGAAGACTGGGAGTGAAAGTGCATGGTTGCCCCCAATGTGTGGTTTTGGTAATTAATGATAATCTCTATGGACTAATGTTTGTATTGAGCTATATTTGTAGGTGTGTCCATAAGCATTGCTTGATCTCCATATGTTGGAGTCAAGGCTAAGGGAAGAAGATTATATGTTGATCAAGGCTAAGTGCGAGTTGATCAACACTCAAGGCCATGTGAAGATATGCCGAAATATGCCTCTCCCATATTGGTGTATGGGGGAGCATCATGTGAATCTTCACCAAGCGAAGCGCAATCAAGAAAGGTGGTTCGTCTTGAGGAGATGAAGATCGTCTTCATCGATCTCAAGTGGATTAATACGCAAGGCAAAGGTATGATCTTGATAGGATTTCTATTTTACTGGTCTCATGATGTTATTTGAGAGACCGGGTTATAGGATAGATAGCCGTACTATCAAGAGGGGCTCTCGACCGAATATCTTGATCGTATTGTTCGTGGAGAGCTCAAACATTTGCATCCTTGCAATCATCTTTATTGGTTCATATTTGTCTCTTATCATGGTGTGGTCTTGGTGCTTGTCGTACTTGTCATGACAAGGCTAAGTTCACCGAAATGGTTTTCGTATGCGTCTTCTATTGCGTTTTCGATATTGGAGATTTTGCCGGTCCATCCGTGCGGAAGGTTTCACTCTTCCATTTATTAGCAAAATCTCCCTTGCTTGGTTTCAATATTTCTGCTTTTTGTTGGGTAGCTCTTGTCGTCCTCTTTCCAACAAAATTGGATTCACCTCGATCGAAGTTTCCTTGCGAAAGTTATTCAGTTTCAGGATCTGCTGTTTTTCTGTGACCGGTAGTACCGGGGTTCTAGCCGGTAGTACCGGGCCTAGTACCGGGGCTACTTCCGCTTAAGTTTTCGGTACTGGATACCTCTTGTTTATTTCCGGAAGTACCGGCTTGTCCGGTACTATCGGGCCGTTTTCCGGTAGTACCGACCGAACCATGGTCGGTAGAACCGGGCCTTGTTCCGGCCCTACTTCCGAAGTTTTTTTTTCGGTACTGGTCTCTCGATGTTTTTAACCGGAAGTTTGCCCGGAAGTGGTTCCGGTAGTACCGTGTCAATCGGTACTACCGGTCCATTTCCCGGTAGTACCGGCCCTGCGGGTTTTCGCAGCTAGCCGTTGGTGGCCAGCTTTGTGTAGGGCGGTAGTACCGCCCTTTGGGCCGGTACTACCGTCCCTGTGCGAATTTGAGCCCAACGGCCAGTTTTTTCAGGGCACCTATTTAAGGGGCCTTTCTTCCCCAATGGTTCTCTAACAACTTGAGCTCACTTTTTCTCTCTCTCATCCGTTATTGCAAATCTTGTGAGCTTGATTCCTCCACTTCCCTCCAATGATTCTTGCCCATTTTTAGGGAAACAAGAGAGGAGATCTAGATCTACCATTCCACCAATCCATTCCTCCTCTAAGTTAGGGGAACCTAGTGGATCTAGATTTGGGAGTTCTTAGTGTTTCTCCTCTTTGTTCTTCCTCTTAAATCCCTACATAGCATTAGTTGCTTTGGTTGGATTTCGGAGAGAAGGATTTGACCACTTAGTGTGTTCATAGGTTGCATCGGTTTGAGTTCTCTACGGGGATTCGTTGAGTGAAGTTGAGAAGCTTGTTACTCTTGGGTGCTTGGGTGCCCTAGAGCTTGTTCCTCTAGGGCACGTTGGTACCCTAGACGGTTGTTGATTTCTCGGAGTCTTGGTGGCTCACGGGATTTGTTGACAGCCTCCAATTAGGTTGTGGAGTGTGGCTCAACTTTGTTCGTCTCGGAGCTTTGGTAGCTATGAAGACATTGCCGGGAACCACCAATTGAGTTGTGGTGTGTGCCCCGGCCTTGGAGCATCAAGTCTTGGCGGCTCGGTGCATTTGGTGAACACCCTCCAACTTGTGGAGTGTGCTTCATCCTTGTAAAGGTTCTAGTAGTCAACGACAACATAGTGACAAGTCCCTCGCCACATCGGTGGTAAGACACAACGGAGATACGGTGTGCCATTTCAAGGCTACTCGGTGTTTCACTTTGGTGAACACCGCGCCGCTCCAACGTAGACTAGCTTCCATTGGGAAGTGAACTTCGGGATAAATCATCGTCTACAAGTGCCTCGATATTTCTATACTCGAGCTTCTTACTTATGCTACTTACTTTGTGATAGCCATCAAGCTTGAAGTTATATATCTTGCTATCACCTAGTCGATTATATTGCTTAGCATAAGTTGTTGGTGCATATAGGTAAACCTAGCTAGTTTAGGTTTTGGCTTGATAAATTAAATGTTAGTTTTATTCCGCATTTATTCAAGCCTTAACCATAATAATTTTAAATCGCCTATTCACCCCCCCCCCCCCTCTAGGTGACATCCGTGTCCTTTCAGGGAGGACTTCGTCCAGTGGTATGAAGGAGCACCCTTGAACTCCGGCCCATCGTCTCCGAGCAACAATGACGACAACCCTGATGATGAGGACTCGGAGGAGGCGGACCCTGAGGACTGATTTTCCATTTCGCACAGTACACCACAAATGTCATTTTACCATAAAACTTTGCACATATGTAGAACACTAGCATATCTCTATTGCCCCTTTTTCAGATTTTTCATAATTATTTTTTAATTTATTATTAAGAAAAAAAATCATTTTTAGCGGTCCCACTGGTCAACATTTTAAGCAGTTCCACTCATCAAAAGTTAGCCAAGTAACGGCCAACGAGCTTGACCGGACGGCAACGCCCGTTTGGAAATTTGCAAGGCTCAAGTGGAGCGAAGTGGGGGCAAAAGTGAGTGAGAACTAAGACAGTAAGGCAAAACTAAATAGTACTAAGCTAGTGGGGGCACAAAAATTGAAAAGCCCAATGAATAACCCATGCAACAGTTATGCTATGCTAGGTGTAAGGATAAAAAGTTTGTCATAGTGATCCCCGAGAACTTTGAAGCTAAGAAGTTATATTTTGATTCAACTTGTTGTGCATTATCGCATTGTTCATAGTTCTATTCCATATAAATATAGCTAATTGTGTGTTTCTTATAACTTTAATCAGATCATCCCTCATAGCACAAGGCGTGACTTCCCTAGAACATACCAGGAGATGCATTCATCAGGTGGGGACATTTGAGGTCACCCTCGTCCAGCTCGACAAGCCTAAAGATTTTAAGGTTGTAGTCACCAACAAGGAAGGCTGAACCTATTTCAGTTTCCCTCATTGGAGAGTCCTTGGAAATGCCTACATGATGGAAGTAGGTAGAAGGTGCTTGTTCTATATCGACTATGGTAATACCCGCAACAGCGTGTTTACTGAAGATGACAACCAAGACCACAAAGATGATGGTGATGGCATCATTGCGTTTATTATCAAAATTTTATTAGTGGTGTGGCTAGATCATGGAAAGAAATAACGCTCTATTTCGGTGTCAAAATCACGCTATAACAATATCTGGAGAGTCCATACTAAATTTTAATGATTTTTCTCGCTATGGTGCTATTCGTGAAATAGTATGCTATATCGCGCTAAAACGTCAATAAATTTAACGCGCTATTTTTTTTCATCCTATTGAGCCAAAGGCTTGAATTTTTACCATAGGAAGAAGAAGACATTGTTCCTATTTATCGTGGTGATGACTGCAATCTGTCGTTTACTTTTTGGATCGGAAGATGACATTGCTACTGCCGTTCTCGGTATGTATTTATGTTATGTTGTTGCCATGTGAGATGTTGATGTTAAACTTCTACACAATTGAAAAGGTGTTTTTGTATATGGTTATGCATATATTTTTCTATTATTTTTGGATTATATCCTTTATTTTTGTTGAAATATTTATATTTGAGCTATATATCATATTTTTAAATTGCTATTTAAAATATAACAAGTTAACGCTATAGCATGGATAGCATCTAGAGGAGGTCGTCGCTATTTTTCCTGAGCACACTATTTAAAAACCTTGAGCTAGAAAATGGCATGCCACTAATGCCAATTATCACTAGTGGCATGCAGAGACCACACGCCACTAGTATTATTTATTAGTGGGGTGCCAAATAGACACACCACTACTAGCCTTTTTGGCATGTCACTGGTAGGAAAATTTGCACAAGTTGTTGAAGGTCCCTACGATGGACAAGCCGAGACAGAAACACCGGTACTGTCACGTTTTTCCCTATTTGTGGGTTTTCCCTTAACAGATCATCTCCTAGAAGTTGCTCAATTTGATCGGTTTTGGTCCAGCCCGAGGACATCGTTGGCAACGGACGTGGAGCTCGGCGCAAGCATCCATGGAGAACAAGTCGCACCTATGTGCATCGGATGCAAACCCCTCCCGACTATGGTATGTGTAACATCGTACTCCTTCGATGGGCTAGGTTGGTTGGGGTTTTGTATAGTTGATTTGTGCCAGGTGATCGTCCGGAAACCTTGGCGGGAAATTGGTTGACAATGCCGTACTCATTGGCTTGGGTCGATTGCCTGTTACTTTTTGTAGAATTTGAAATAGATCTCCGCCTCTCGCCCTCCTCCGACGAACTTGACGCGTGTATTCTTGGTAATGTGATTATGATGAGGATTGGTGCTGATAAATGGAGATGATTTTGGGACATGGATGCAGATGAACGATTCAGACGGGGTAAAAAGTTTAATAGTTCTAAGGATGATAAATGGTTATTTTCCTACTGCTAGATTAGTAAGGTCTCTGAATTCTGCTACTTATAAACCGCAAACTTTCAGGAAAAAGATATAAGTTGATGAATTCTTTAACCAATATTTTGTCAAAATAAATATGCCATCAATAAATCTAAATACATCTGATGTGTATAGTATGTTCGGCCCTCTTGGAAATTTACCGCTTCATTACTTAAGGTGAAGTTCTCTACTGTGGTATAACCGTATAGGTGCACTTCTCCGAAAAGGGCTTTTGGTGCTAGGGCTCCCTAGAGCTCTTTGTATATAGAAATTTCGAAAACCACATTTTAAAATCTCAAAAATCCGAAAGAGATATATGAGTACACATACATGTCTCGTATATATGAACCGAGTTTCATCAAAATATACTACCATCCATGAATCATGATCTACATAAAAAAACACAAAATTAGGGATCAAAATCTCCTTTTCAGATACAATTTTTTTTTTTGTGTAGCCTCAAATACAACGTATTTTTTTTAGCAAGACTTTGTACTGTACAGCAAATTTGAGTTCGATAATGATAACGAGCCCTTGCCTATTTTAACCTTAATTTTAAACACCACCATAGTTTTGTAGCTAATTTTCTCCAGCTGGTTATGAAAATAAGCGCAACACAGCATTTCAGCAACCCGTTTTGCGTCGTACGCCCCACTTCGGGGGTGTTTGGTTAGACTTTCTAGTTGGCTTTTGGTTTTGGCTTATAAGCCATAAAAGCACCTAAATAGGTGCTTTTGGCTTTTGGCTTTTGGCTTATACCATAGTAAAACATAAGTCAAAAGCCAAAACCAAAAGCACCTATTTAGGTGCTTTTTGGGCTTATAAACCAAAGCCAAAATCCAACTAAAAAGCCTAACCAAACATTCCCTTCGTCGACCCCCAAAAAGTCCACATGGGGTGGTGGCCTCAAGTTAGGTCCACGATCGATCATGCCACGGCCATAGGATCAAATTAAATCATACTATCTCCATCCGTCGATCTGGGAGCATGGCACTCTGCAGGGTCCCAGCTAGCGAATATACACTCGCAGCAATCAAAGCTGCTGCGATGGATCGAGCTGGCCACTATAGTGCACGCTCGTACAGATCGAGATATATCCCAATCGGCGAGGCTGGCGCTGGCCTCTTGTCATCCTGCGCCTTTGCTTTTCCTACCATCGGTTTATTGCCCACGGTCGGCCGCCCGTGCACGTGCCCAGATAATCTCGATCTACCATGTAACCATGGCACCGTTCTCATTGGGTATGGTATAGCTTCATCAAACCCGTATCCGTGTCCTACATATCTTATCCGCACCCACATCCATACCCACATCCGTCAGGGTATTAAAAACTCATGGGTAAACCCACCGAACAACTCAACGAGATAATATTAACAACAACATATAAGAAAACAACGGCATGTAGGATCATTTATTCACTAATTCGGCCCTAGGTGATGAGATCGATCCTACGGGGTGTCGGGATGTCTATGGTGCAGGAGATGAAGCGACATGAGGCGTGGACGACTAGTCAGGGCGTCATGTCGTGAGTTGACCTAGACGTGGGGCCTGGCAGCGGGGTGGGATAAAGTAAAACCTAATTGATCGTAGGGTCAAACTAAATTGACCGTAAATTTAGCGCTTGTCTCGTTTACTCTAGGTATTAAATTTTGGAAATTGAGACTTTTCTAGAGAACTAACATGTCATATGCAAAATAAATTGGGTACGTGGGTATGTGGGAATGGGTTCTGCTATACCACACTCACACCCACTATACCCACTGGGTACACACTTTGTACCATTTATATACCCATGGGCACAGTTTTTTTACCAAACCATCACCCTATAGGGTAAAAACCCGCAGGGTAGTTGGGTAATGGGTACCCATTGCCATCGGTACTAGCAAGCAAATTTTTGTGATGTAATCATGGTCGGTACGTAGAAAACACACTTGGTGCTGTGATATTCAGGCTCTCCGTCAAGTTACTATTACTCGGGGCGTGTTTGATGGGCCGCGAGCTCTCCAAACAGCTTTGGGATGTAAAATAGTCCGTTTTTGTTTGTTTGGCCCGCTTCACATTTGTTGTCCGCACGATATTTAAAGCATTTTTTAGCCAGCCCCGAGAGAAACGGTCGAATTGGCCGTTTCCGCACAGCCACCATCTTCTCGTGCTTTCGGGTGCAGAGAGGGGGAACGCAGCGTCGTGCTCGTGCGAGCTTGGAGATGACGCGAGATCACACGTGTACGCGAAAAAAAGACAGGAGATATTTCGTCACCGCCTGCCATTTCGCTCTGCCTATTTCACCTCCTTCAGCTCATCGTCGAAACTATCGACAACATCTCGTGCGAGAAAGTAAGGGTCCACTCCTCTTCTAGGCATCGGCGAGGCTGGCCTCTTGTCATCATGCGCCTTTGCTTTTCCTATCGCTCCACACCGATTTATTGCCACGGTCGGACAGACGCCCATGCACATGCCAACACAAAAAACCATCATCTCGAGAATGCAAATTTCCGTGTTGTAATCATCGTCGGTACGTAGAAAACTGTTAGCGTCCACTCAGACACGGCCCAACACTTGACCTATACGCACACGGCTCAACTATAAGTGGAGAACCCACTACATCCCAAAAGTCTGGAATGAAAGGAAGATGGATACTCTCTTATAAGTTGGTCGTGGCCTCCTCCCATTATCGAGGTGGGACTAAACTTGAGAAGCTACACCGGCGTACAAAGAGGTCATAAATCTTATCCCTCTAGGAAGGGCTACCCCCCCCCCCCCCCCCCCTCCCCCTCCCTCCACCCCAGACAAGTCGATGTTGGGTCTGATACCAAATGTTAGTGTCCACTCAAGCCCAACCCAACACCCGAACTACGTTTGAACGTTTATGCACACATGGCTTATTACGAATGGAGAGTGCACCTCATTCCAAAAGTTCGAACTGAAAGGAGGAGTGATACTCTCACTTATAAACTGATCGTGGCCTCCTCCCATAAACGAGGTAGAAATAAATTTGAGCAGCTACACCGGCCTACCTAACAAAAACACACTCGGTACTGTGATATTCAGTATCTTGTCAATTTACTGTTACTAGCTGGTTTTGTTGACACCGGCAATCATGTATTCTCGTGATCGATGACCTGCAGTGTACTGGCTTTCAGATTCTGTGTTACCGTGTCACGTTTTTCATCGGGCGTTGGTTGAGAGATCACGTGTGCGCTACCTATGTTTCTCGTGGCTGTGATCGATCAGTTAGCTAACCCGACCTGAAAGTCGTTGGAAAAGTAGCTTCAAGAATATCAGAACAGCATGGTGGCTACGGCACTGACAGTTGAAGGCAGCAGTATATATGGCGCTGTGAGAGTGATAGCCAAGCCAGTATCGACACTTGACAAGAACATGTGCATTAGTACAGTGACAGTGCAGTTTAATTGCACAGTGACAGAATAGTTTGGTGTGGTTCTGATAACCAAGTTACTCTCAAGTTCTGACAAGAAAAAAGTCAAGTGCTTTTTAAAATTCTTGAAAGCATATAAAAATGCCGAATCTCTCAATTTGATGCACAACTTAATTAGTTACAGTTGCCTAAGACGATCACTAATCTCGCTTGAGAGGTTTTTTCAAACTAAAACGCGATTAGCTTTCCATAGCAACAGAAGCAACGATATTGCATCGATTAAACGGCTAATAGTTTCAGTTAGCGAGGGGTGTCGATGTATATCCTCGATCTCCGAGTTCCCATCGACTCTGAAGGTCACTATATTACTTGGTAATTGAAAATAATACCTAAATTATCGAACCCATGCTAGTGACAAGATAACATATAATTTTATAACCGCACTCAGTGTGAAGTAAAGAAGTGTGATCAGTATAAGAAAAGGCTTCTAGTACACTAGTAGTAGCAAATCCCAATGTTCATCCGGCCTGCAGTTTTCTTACTTAAAAGCAGAAAATAACATTACAAACTCTTCAGTGAAAAAGACTAGGCAAAGAAAATCTATACATAATTCAGAGAAATATTATTAAGGTTCCAAACAAGAAGCACAAATCTGTACAGAATACGAGATGTTCATCTCACCGATCGATCTACACACACCAGTTTGGACTCAAGAAGACACACATATATGTTAATTACATCATCACAACACTGATCACCAAATTGATCCCAATACAAAGAGGGGAGGAGGAAGAAGATAATTACCGGTCAATATGTATATATATGATTGATCAATTGAGATCGAACGGAACCATCTCAATGTCCACACCTTTACCTGCCGATGCTGATCATCTACCGAGACAAAGCAGGGCACGGAAGCGGCAGGGCTTCGGCGGCGATCACCGGCCGGAGGTGTCGGAGTCGTAGTCGCAGTCGACGGTCTCGACCTCGCGCTTGTGGAAGCTGCGGTGGCAGCCGCAGGCGGCGCAGAGGAGCGCCCCGGGGGTGCCCTCGGAGACGAGGCCATGAACTCGCGGCAGCCGTCGACGGCGTATCCGCCGATGCCGGCGGCGTGGTTGCGCTGGCACTCCTTGTAGTGCACCACCTTGCTGTCCTTCCTCTCGGGCGCCGCCGCCGTGCCGTTGGCGTACGTCTTGGGCGCCGACCGGTCCTGCTGGGGGCCCATGGGTGATGGTGCGGACGCCTTCTTGCCGGCCGGCGGCGGTCGACTCAAATGGAAGGGAATGGGAAGGCTTTTGCTATCGCGCCCTTGGATGCTGGTACTTATATGGGCAGGAGCACGAGATAGGCGATGGGGTTTTTTTCCTTTTCTTTTTCAGGAACACGCAAAAGCTTTGCGTGTAATTGTATTAGAAGAAAAGGTGGTTTGCATGGTTACAAAAGTAACAGTGAGGGGGCCCTTACATAATATTTGCAAGTATCTGTCTTTTGATCATGCCCTCGGAGCACCCGGTTTATTTGGAGCGAACCGTGATAGTGATGTGTATGTGATCAGTGGCGGAGCCAGGAATTGAACCGAGCCGGGTCGAACAAATAAGCTCTAAAAAAATTTAGGCAGAAAAGCAAGTATATTCAACACAAATAAGGTTCAAACTGATTTAATTTCATATTTCATCAAGCACAACTACAAACTGACTACAAAGAACAAATAGTGCTACATTTTGATAAGATAGTATCATACCATTAAGTTCAATCCATGTTGGCAAGACGAAACTGTCGAGGAAGATGACCTCTACGCTCATTGTAGGAATGGAAACGTAGCATAATTTTCCTGTCATCAACTTTTGCAAATATTTCTTTCTCAACATAGCAAATCATCAAATCATTGAGCCAATCATCCCCTATCTTGTTTCGAAGATCTGACTTTATAATATTCATGGCCGAGAAAACTCTCTCAACTGATGATGTTGCTACAGGTAATGTCAACGCAAGTGTAATAAGGCGATAGACCAATGGAAATGTCAAATGTTGTCTCTTCTGAACAGCCCATCAAACGAGTACCGCCTCTCGACAAATATGCACATCTCATTTTATCTCTAATTTCAGGGGTACCATATTCATCAATTGGTCTCCGAACTCCAGGGTCGGCAACAACATTAGCTAGATCAAAGATTTCTGGAACATTTGCCTACAACATTGAAAACAAAAATAAACTGTGAGCCCTCTTCCGCGTGGCTAATTACACACTGCTAATTGCTAGACAAATAGACATCAAAATTGAAGATAAAGGGAAAAATCAACCTCTAGGCGTGCCCTCTTCCGTGCTGCCTCTTCTAGTTCAACCAATAGCGCTGCCTGGGCAGTCTCCTCTTCTTCTATTGCCTTCTCTTCTTCAAGCCAGGCAGCCTCCTCGTCGGAATCCATCGAAACTGGAAACCTGAACTCGGTCAGGCGGAGAGCTGCTGCGCGGGCCCCGGGCGCGGCGAGCTGCTGCGTGGGCCCCGGGCGCGGTGAGGTGCGGCAAGGCGCGGGCGGGCGCGGTGAGCTGCTGTGCAGGGGCGACCGGGCGAGCAGCTGCGGGGCGTGGGCGGGCCGCCGGCGGCGGCCGGCGGAAGCAGTGGACGCGGGCGGAAGCACTCGCGGCCTCGCGGGATTGAGATTGGGTAGGGTTTGACTGGGATGCGTATACCGATTCGGGGCTGACTATACCTAATTTTTTTTGTCGCCAAAACTGAGCCGGGTCGACCGACCCTCCTCGACTCCCTGCTGGCTCCGCCACTATGTGTGATCTAGATTTGTTTCGTTTTTTAGGTGTCATAGATTTCTGAAATACAATGGCGCCGAGGATTAACACGCAAAATGGTGTTCAGAACCACGTTCATGTGTTCATGTGCCAACTGGTTGTGTTTGCATGTGGCTTTCTGTTCGAGAACGTTGCCCTATGTTGGTATATGGTTGTGTGACACTATGTTTCCTTCACTTTGCGTGCAGTTGTATTCCCACAAGGTTACGAGAATAACAATGTTGGTATATGGTTGTGTGACACTATGTTTCCTTCACATTTAATTTTTTATTACTTTTTAGTTGTCGCCGATATGCAAACAAATTGTCTTTTGAAAAGATCAAAAGACCATGGCAAACTACCAACACGACAAATGGATTTACGGACCAAGTTGTGGTGTCAACTGATTATGTTGGTATGTGGCTCATTGTCTTATGTTTGTACCTAACTATGTGTACTAGATGGAATGGAGTTGCAATGTCACAAGAATAACAGTGTCCTAAAGCACGCCGATACAAGGGAAATATTTGCTTAATTTTACATGTAGTTCCAATTAGATGAAAGAGGATTGTAATGTTATAACAATAACGGTGTGTTGCAAGCATGCTGACTCAAGGGAAGTATATGTTTCTAGTTATGAGCACCTCGCTATATTTGGAACCAAGATTCTCTCCAAATGATGGTAGTGTAAACAGTCTACATTTATTACCTATTTTTATTTAGCACAATGTACCCTGATATTTTGACGAGATCATGACTAAATTAGTTCTAAGATATTATTGATCATGTGAGGGCACAATCAACATGACCATAAAGCTCTAATCCCTTCAAGCAAACAAACAAACAAACAAGATGTTGGGATTACTAAAGCGGTATTGACCCGGTCGTACGACACAAAGAAAGTACACGAGTTGCAACTACGAACATTGCAACGAAAAAGACTGAGCGACACCTAAGGATGGTACTTAAAAATGATGACCGTGATTTAAACGAATCTCGGAGTTGGTGACTAAATCCAACTCTACGTTGATTTCCTCCTATAATCTGTAAAAACTGCTTAATCGGGTTAGCTTACATAATTGTCCATGTTTGCATGCATTATTATGGTGCTTTTAATGTCCTGAAATCTCGATTTGAGGCTTCGTCTTCATTTCTCGTGTGATTGCTTCCATTTCAACATTTGATCATGCTTCAATGCTTGTTCAATTTTTCCACGCTAGGTCATTCATTCCTATATGACAAACACGTCTGATTTAGTAAACATCATATTCTCATGAACAACATGAATAATTTCTAGAAACGCAAGTACCACATAATTGTGTTGTCGCGCGCGTTCTTTTGTTGGGAATATGCCCTAGAGGCAATAATAAAATGGTTTATTAGCATATTCATGTTTATGATAATAGTTTATTATCCATGCTATAATTGTATTAATTGGAAAAATAATACATGTGTGGAATATAAACAACGAGGTGTCCCTAGTAAGCCTCTACTAGACTAGTTCGTTAGTCAAGAGATGGTTAGAGTTTCCTAACCATGGACTTGTTATAGTCATTTGATAACGGAGTCATATCATTAGGAGTAATGATGTGATGGACAAGACCCAATAATAAAAGAGTTGCTATTGATCGTGTCATACAGTTTCATTGTCAACACTTTTAAGATATGCCAAGTATAGTTTCCTTAGACCATGATATTATGTAACTCCCGTTTATTGGGTGATTATAAAGGTGGCTTTCAGGTATCTTCGATGGTATTTGTTGGGTGACATGAATCAAGAGTGGGATTTGTCCTTCCTTGTGACGGAAAAGATATCTCTGGGCCCTCTCGGTAATATAGCATCAGAAAGGTTGCAACCATGTAATTAAGTGTTAATTGCGGAGATTCTATATTATGGACGAGTAAAGAGAACTTGCCAGGTAACGAGATGAAACTAGATATGGAGATATCGACGATCGAATCTCGGGCAAGTTAAATATCGGTGAGACAAAGGGAATCGTATACGAGATTAAGAATCTCCGGCATCGTGGTTCAATCGATAAGGAACTTTGTTGAATATGTAGGAGTCAATATGGGCATCTCGGTCCCACTATTGATTATTGATCGGATCATGTCTGCATATTCTCGAACCCGTAGGGTCACACACTTAACGCTCCGATGTAGCTAGGGTTTGCGATGAGATTATTGATGGTATGAACGAATGGTGATTCGGAGTCACGGATGAGATCCTAGACATCATGAGGAGTTCCGGAAGAGTCCGGAGATAAAGTTTCATATAAGGAAAGTGGTTTCCAGGGTTCCGGAAAAGTTCGGGAAAATTCCGGCAGGGTACCGGAAGATTCTAGAAGGTTCCGAAAGGTTCCGGAGGGCCCCACCTTGGGGGGCCACGAACCTAGAAGGCCCACATGGACCAAGGGGAGGTGCAGCAGCCCACTTGGGCTGGCCGCACCGTCTCCCTAAAGGCCCATGCGGCTGGCCCATGGGAGGCACCCAAAACCCTAGGGGGGCTGACTTGGGGAACAAGTTCCCTCAAGCCGCCGGCCCTAGGGCTTGGAGGAGGGGCCAAGGCAGCCCCCCCATGCCTATATAAAGAGGAGGGGAGGGCTGGGGCGTGGCACCCCAATACCCTAGCCGCCGGCCTCCCTCTCCTCTCCCTCCTCTCTCCTGCAGCTGCTTGGCGAAGCCCTGCAGGAATTTCTCCACCATATCCACCACCACGCCGTCGTGCTGCTGAGATCTCACGAGCCACTTTCTCCTCGCTTGCGAGATCAAGGAGAGGAAGTCTTCATCGAGCTGTACGTGTGGATACTGCGGAGGTGCTGCTCATGCGGCGCTTCATCGGATTGGATCGCATGGATAATACATCTCCTCGCGACTAGATGTGTCTAGTTGCGGGGATCGACTAGCCAACCCCTGCACCGACAAAACACATTTGTTCGATCTTCAAGGGTAAGAGATTGGATCTCACCTTCGCTAACTTCTTCTAATAGATCTAGATCCGGGGGGTTTCTTCCGCTTGTTTCGTAGGAAAATTTTTGTTTTCTATGCAACGACCCCTTCATCTTTAATTAGTGATCATTCCTTGTATTTCTGATACTTGAGCATGTATAACTTTAGGGGCGGTGGGTGTGCTTGTAGTAGAGATGTCATCGTCATTTTGGGTATCACCAATTACCATACAGATTACCTTTCGAAAAGACCATGGCAAAAAACGAACAACACAAATGGTTTTACAACATGTCATGATGCGAACTGGCTATTTTAGTGCATGAGTTTCTGATTTGTGGCATTGGCTTATGTTGTTTGTGTGTGTGTATTTAGTGTTTTCATGAAACATAAACATAAACAGAAACAATGTGCATGTTCTTTGTTCTTTATTTTAAATTATCATGCACCTCTGTTCTTAAGTAGATCATGTCTTATGAGCCAACTCGATATTAGTTTCATGAATTATTTTGAGCAAATGATTATCGTTTTTCTTCTAAAACGAATTTAGCCCCTAGGAAGCAAATACTTATCTTGGCATGTCATTATGTTAGTGGAACATCATAGCACATCCGTTTTTTAAGGGAAGATCATAACATACCCAACTTTATTAATATTAAAATAATAGGTGCATTGACCAATACTCCAATATGGTTAACATTTTTCAGAATGGAAACAAAACCTACCTAGTTTGTGCAGCACTTAAATCGATCGCCTCCCTCAAACAATGATTGGCTTCAACCTTCCAGGCCATCTCGGTTGTAGTAAATTAATCTGTCAACATAACCTTCTCTCCCCCCCCCCCCCCCCCCCCGCCCATCCCTTTCGATGTGACAGAAAATAATAATCTAATGAAAACTAAACAATCGTGTAACCAAACAACTCGTAGTGTCCTATGTTCTTGAAAATAGCATTCCTACACATTGTCTATCTTGTATGTCTTTCGAAACTTGGCGGCACACATCCTACACTCAAAGACATATATAGTCAATTCAATCCGCACTCATTGCGAAGGAAGTGAAATTTTCTTTTGAGAGGATGAAGGAAGTGGGTTGTGACACGTTGTTTTGAGAACCATGGGATGAATTAACTTATTTAAAAAACATTTTTAAATGAAAATTATGAATAAAAATATACAAGTACATACGGATGTCTAGAATGTAAAGTAATACTTGTCTCAAACTTCCGCCGCCTAAACGGCGATAGTCCCTCTAAGAAGCTAGCTGCAGAGGGATGGCTCTGCATAGCTAGTTAGCAGGTTGAGGTCTCGTTGTTAACGGAATTAACCAGACAAATCGCTTCACCAACTAAGAACGGCCATGCACCACCACCCATAGAATCAAGAAAGAGCTCTTATCATCAACATATCATTTCAGATGTGATCCACACAGAAATACAAACATGGGGGAGCAAAATAGTTATTTGCCTTTTTAGAGCCATACTTTTGTTTTTTTCATAGCTAAACTGTAGCATATTATTTACAAAAAATTACATACTATATGTAGAACGAACAAGTTTGTATGTATCCATGAAAAATTATACATGTATATCAGATATGAGAACAAAAAATCACTAGAGCCTAGGAGCCAAAATGCCGCACTAAGCCTCCTTGTTCCTTTTTCTTTTGTGTGTGAGAAAGATCATCCTCCTGTTCTTGGGAATAGTAGTGCGTGCACGATTTTATCCTGCTTTTTTTTGTAGGAGACGTCTAGCAACTACCTTGCACATGTTTTTGTGTTTATTTATTTCCCTTTGTATTGCTAGCGCTAAAAATATGGACATGGAAAATCTATATCTGATCTTGTTTCCATTGCTACTAAAAGGTAACAGTAATGGCAGTTTGATGCTATTATTGTTAAAGACCACCTTGGCCAACTGACAAGCATTTTGAGTAGATCCATTAGTGGACAATATTATATCTGAATTGACCTGACAAAAACCATCTTAGTTAGACTGAGACGTGCTCTTTTCTAATTGCTACAACATCATGACATATTTTCGTTTTCAGAAATCGACGTGTTGACGAAAAGGGGAAATGAATGAAAAGGCATATCCAACTTAGTCAAATTTCAGAGATTCAGCGACTGGTGTGAAAACACAGTGCAAAAGAAGGAAGTTTATGCATCAAAGGAACTGAAGTCTACTGGCTGAGTTGGATCCACATAGGAGGAGGAGGTAGGATTGAGAAGCACTCCTCTCCAACCGACTCTTCTACTTTTCTTTTTCTCTGCTTGCTTGTGGCACCGTTCTTCTCCGACCTATTGAACTATATTGCTCATGTGCTACTTGTCCAAATCTATCAGACTATTTGCTCTCATGTGCTACAGTTCATTGCACCAATGATCAGTAATGTCATGATGATCTACAAAAGATGTCGTGATCTTTAGCTCTATGAGCAATCGTAGCTCATCTGAATGCATTTTTCATCTGCAAAATCCACCTATCACATGTGGACTACTTGCCACATTTTAGCATGATTCGGGCCACATTTTAGGGGGAATCACCCATACTTGGTTAAGGTATGATACTCCATGATATCTTCTTGTCAGGCTCAGAGAGGTCTCTTCAGGGGAAAAGAAAAGGATGGGCAGTAGAAACGGCTGGAGCTAGTGCAACCCCAACCATGGCGACAGAGATGCAGAAATGTCGCATTCAGCAGCCAAACCTGTCTTTGCTCTCTAGTGGAGACGGCGATCGGATAATATATGCCTGCTCTCTCAGGAACAAGAATAGATTCATGTCATCGGTGCTGCAGTGACAAAAATGGCACATATTCTTAATTTGCTTAAACATTTCTCTTTGTGAAAAGGAACATGTTTTAACATTAATAGCCGTTACGAGTCTTGTCACATTTTTGTTAGATGCAGGTAAACTAGGTCCCATTTAACTGAACTTGACAAGCTCTTGCCTTAAAATCTCATCAGTTCAATTTTTCCCTGGAATATAGTAGTAGTTATATTTTTTTACTGTTTGGCATGATTATAGCCGGGAAAATGAAAAAATGTATCTGAAGACAGTAATTTCAGCTGCTGGCCCTTTTACTAACACAGCGGCGTTTTGCTCCATCTGTTAATTGTAAAACAAGGCCTATGATAGAAATATGCCAGAGTCTTAAATGCATTAGACTCGTGGAATTGAACACTTTGCTTCCTTCATAAATTATTCTCCCAATGTCATTGTCCACGTCCCATAATCTCGGTTCGAGATTTAAACACCTGAACTTGTTGGGAATCAGAGAGTACTAATCCTCTCGAGAGGTGAGGTGCAGCACTCAAGACCATAAGCACTTGATAAGCTGAAGGACCTACCTACGTCAACCTGGACAAAATGCTAATTAATTTAGATTCCCTGAGAATCATGCTAAGCTGAAATGATAAGCTCTCGATATTAATCGATAGTAGGGTAGCAGCACCACACGAGCTAGGTACCCATACCCAGTCAGCCATCACCAAATCTCTGGAAAGTTGGTCTAGCTGATAGGATTATGGGTTTCGCCAATTGCCTAACCCCGAATTCTTCTGCCAGTAATCGAATGGGGGCCTCGGTTTGACCTTATGAAGTTGCAGGCAAGAAATTCAGGGCCGGTGGATAATGTAATGTCACTCTAGGCTCCACATATCAAATCACGCACATGAATGCATCATGGAACAAGATAGGGACACACTTAATTCAAGTCTCATCAGCCGTGGCATCTCTAGTCAGTAGAATGTTTGCTTCCAAAGTCATCTGTCAGTGACCAGATACACACTGTTCCGATCGCTGTCAGACTCTTCTGAATGGTACGAATGTAGGAGCACTAATCTAACTCTCTCACACTAGTCACATAGAGAGAGAGAGAGAGAGAGAGAGAGAGAGGAGGGAGAGAGAGAGAGAGAGAGAGAGAGAGAGAGAGAGAGATGTAGTAACGTAGTAGATGCGTCTGAAGGTGGCTCGGGTCCCCTATCAATGCAATGCAATGCAATGCACCACCACTAGCTACTTGCTCTTTTATGAAAATGAATCGACGAGACGCAGCAGTGGTTGCGGATTCGCTGGCGACGGGTGTGAATGAATCGGCACGTGAAAGGGTGGCGTGCGATTGAAGGCCGGCCTCTCTTTTCCAGCTCCGCCTCCAACTTCGGTTGCTCCTCTGAATCTGAATGAATGCTCGACGGACAGCGAACGCCGTGATTTCTCGGACGGCGAAATATTTTGGGGATTTTTTCCGGAACCTGATGCCGAAACGGTGTCACTCCGACCATCCAGGCCGGGGTCAAATCGATCCGTGTTGGTGGTGAGAGTGACCGACAGGAGAAGAATGGGGTGTCTGCCATTGCCATTGTTGATGGACATGAATGTATGGATCGTGTCTGGTTCGCGTCCAATCGGACGAGACGCGGATCAACCAATCCGAGACATGGTTGTTCCCTCACGCGTTGCGTACTGTAGCAGATGATGGAGGAGCAGCAATATGAATGGTCAGGGTGGAGGAGATACTCGCTGTGCAGCATCTCTTCCTGAATGATTTCACTAGTAGTCAACTGTTGCTTGCTATCGACTGATGAGTGATGATGGTCTGCCGTCGTGCACGTCTCCGTCAGTTATATATGGGGCAGGCTCCGTGCAAAGAGCGTAGACATGCAAAGCTTTTTTTTTTTTTACAAAAATGACTGTATTAAAAGAAACATCGAACAGTACAAAACACCTCAATAAAAACGAAAATTACAATGAAATTCTTGAGATGCCCTTCGTCTTCAACCTCCAGACCGTGTTGACGGCGCGCCGTCGCTGCCGCTCCTCCCTGAGCCGGCCTGACGTTGTTGATTGCGGACGGGAAGTCGCCGAACGGGTATAGAAGACCACATCCGTCCCGGAGACGAAGAAGAAGGAAGAACCGTCGATGGAGCTCCTTGACGATCCGGAGAACGCCACCACCAGAAGAAATCCTCGAGACCACACCACTCCCACAGGCTTCTCGACGTCGCCGCCGAGATGGGACTGAAGCCGGGGAGACCTTATTGAAACGAGGCGCCGCCACCACCATCTGAGCGCCGCCCCAACAAACCATGACCCTAACACCCAAAAACGGAGCCCTCCCACCGACGGGGGCCAAGATCCACCGCGCCTCCATGGCCCGAAGGCCACAGAGGCGGGGCAGATCGGCGGCGGCGCCGACAGGAGGCGAGGGAAACCTAATCGCCTAGGAGGTCTCGCACGAGGGGTACTGCTTCGTAATAAAAGACTACTACCTGTTACACATGCAAAGCTTTGATGAAGATTTTTGGCTCCCGGCCTCTAGTGATCTCTATATTTTTTTATAAAAAATAAACAATTATATATATATAAGTTCTACAAAATCTAAAAAACAATCTTGCATGTTGTCAATTATGTATCGTACAATTATCAAAATCTCAATTTAAAATAATTTATATTATGAGTTACACAAAGTCACACAAAAATGACAAATCTGTGATCTGAATATACACACTTTCAAATCTCCAACCTATACAAGTTTTTGTCTTTTTTGTCTAGCCCATAATACAAAGAATTTTGAATTATGATTTTACATACTTTTAGGTTGCATCTTTAACTCCACCCAGATTTTTTTCATGGTTTTATAAAATATAGAAATATAGTTTTTGAAATTATAAAAATAAAGGGATCACTAGAGCTCAGGAGCCGAAATGACTTGTCGGCTTTGACACACGTAATATCTAGCAGATTTAAAACGGACTAAGCCTTTAAATAACCTCTTTTTTAGGACTTTGAATGGAAAATGGATCCAAGTAGAACCTATATTTTTACCAAAACTGCAAGAAAAATCTCCCCTCAAAATAAACCCCAACTGCGGTATATCTTCAGTTTTCATGTCAATTTTTTCAGTTTCCCTCGTTGCTATGAAAGCTTTGACAGGGTGAAAACTCAACTCGCGCTCTTCCACCATCTGCCACCGACGCCACCTCCCGTCGCCGATTTGCGCCACCCCCTTCGGCAATGTGCCGCCTAGAAACCCCCTGTCCGTTTGCCGCGCCAATCATGCCCGTCGGGAAGCTCGCAGGTGGACCCGAGCACCACCACCATGGAGCTGAATGGCCGTCGTCGGCCGTTTTTAGCTGCTCAGCCGACGTCCCCGTCTCTGCCCTGTCTCCTGTTGTCTATGTCTCTCTCCCTTTAACTCGTCCAGGTTGTCGTCCCAATTCGGAGATAAATTTTCTCGATTTTTTGTATTTGTAGTTTAGGAACTTGCCTACCCCGGTTCACCCACGTCGCTGATTCGGAGGTTAATGAGTTCGTCGTTGAGTCCCTCCGTGAAAGTTTTTTCAAGGACTCGCCTTGAGACGATGATGTTGAGACTCTCATCTTGATTCTCGCCATGAAGGAACTGGAGGATACGAAGAAAAGAAAGCAAAGAGGATCTAAAGTCGGTCTACTTTGTATTCCTCGAAACTGAGCTCTCGGACATGACATGCTGATGAAAGATTACTTCGTTGATGTTAGCGCATACCCGCCTCATCTCTTTTTTAGGAATTATCAAATGAGGAGAAATATATTTGTGTGGATTGTTCAAACTTGCGAGGCTGACTCTTGCTTTTAATCTGTATCAAAACATCTCTTGAGTAATGCCGGTGATTGCATACAGGCATTCCAGCGGACTACACCGATGAGAGTATCTTTGCATTGGAGAATATACTACGCTCAGGTGTGTGTGGTTATTTGCGAAGGTGTTGATCAGGGTTTTCAATGATGAGTTCCTTCAAGCTCCCAATGAGGAGGACACAAAGAAGTTGATGGAAATGGTGAGGCAAGTGGATAATCAAGCATGCTTAGATGTCTGGATTGAATGCACTGGAGGTGGAAGAACTGCCCCGCGGCATAGCACGTGCAGTACACCAATTGTTGTCATGATCCAAGTATTGTGTTTGAAGTAGTGTCCTCCGAGGATTTGTGGATTTGGCGCTGCTTTCTCAGTTTGCCGGGTTCTCCCAATGACATTAATGGTTTACAAAGATCACATCTTGTTTCTAGGATTGCTAGAGTAGATGCCTCGGCTTGCACCTACACCGTCAATGGGCATGACCATGCCATGGGGTACTATCTAGCCGACGACATCTAACATTTGTGGTCAACATTTGTGAAGACCATCAAACATCCTCAAAGTAAAACATAATTTGTTGTTTCCAGTTCTCAAGAAGCATGACGAAAGGATATTGAGATGGATTTTGGTGTGCTGTAAGCTCGGTTTGCCATTGTTCGAGCTCATATGAGCACATGTATGATTCTACATGACATGGTCATCGAGGGTGAAAGGGATTTAAACTTGGAGTTTTTCTATGACATTGTCGGTAGTCGTGTCAAGCCTAGCAGGAACCCGCACATAATCCAAGCATTTCTGGAGATGTGCCAACAGATCGAATATAGGGGCAAGCACATCCAACTTCGTGATGATCTCATTGAGCATTAGTGGAATGGGAGATAGTCTCCCAAATTATTTGGGTTTATTCATCTAATTAACTATTCTTTCCATTCCAGACAATTCATTATTTGTTTAACTATTTGGATTTTAAAGAATATTGTAATTTGGATAATTGTTCTATTGTATGATGTTTTAACATCAATAAGTTTGATTCACATTATTGTTATGTTAAGATTTTATTTTCTAAAATCACAAATATGGACTAAAACCGCGGGTTCACGGTATACCCACGCTATTCCGCTGATGCCCATGTTTTTGGTTTCCGATAAAAGGCTTTTGCGATACCATGATATAATGGATTGTTAGAGATGATCTAACTTGGTAATATCACTCGGTCCGAGAACATGCTAGTGGTGCCACTTTTCTACTGCTTTTGTTTAACATCGCTTTGTTGCACATAATAAGACCATAAACCGCTTCACGGTATGTCTTGGGTCGGCTAGAATAGGTTCACTTGGGTCATCATTCTCTACGTCACAGGGTTCAATGGTGACATCAATATGTATTTTCAATGACTGTGAAAACTACAATTCTGTTTAGAGGTGGATGAAACATTTGAGTTGGCTAAATTTCGTAGGATCATTTAGAGCAAGCTGATGATTTCAGTCCTAGTATATATATATTAGGTTATGTATCATTATTTAGAAGTCCATTATTTTGATATTGCCTATGTTCCATAATATAAGCAGTTTTGGCAAACTAAATTAGTTTGCCAAAACGAATTATATTGCGGAACATAGAAAGTATTAATCATCATGTAATGCAATGAAAGTCTGCTTAATTAATACATATGTACTAATTTGTTGTTTAGTTTAAATATTTAGTCGTATCTCAAATAGTAGGCATGATAAGTTACAGAAAAATCTACCCCTTCCGAATATTTATACGAAGATCCAAACCCTCCAGACCAACTAGTGCCGGTTTTCAAAAACCGACTCCACTCAAGCCGTATACATGACCGCTAAATGCAACGCATCCGGAAATAGTCGGACTTTTCGGATATCTAGGGACGGTTTAAAAATAGGACCGACGATGATGGGAAGAGTTGGTTTGGTTTCCAAATCAGCTATAAATTTCCCAGATTATCTGGGAAAAGCCGAACATCACGTATTTGCGGAGGCGTGATGACCCACAAGTGTAGGGGATCTATCGTAGTCCTTTCGATAATTAAGAGTGTCAAACCCAACGAGGATCAGAAGGTGTTGACAAGTGGAGTTCAGCAAGGTTTCACTGAAAGAACTAAAAATGTTTATGGGTTTTTGGTATAACGAGCAAATAAAGAACAAGTAAATAAAAGGTTACAACTATTGTTGCAGCAAGTGGCCCAATCCATTTTAGCACAAAGGACAAAACGGTTGTATTACTTATGATGATTAAAACGTTCCTGAGGACACATGGGAATTTATGCCTAGCCATTTTCATTGCATGCCGTTGATTAATCTTCAATGTTTTGATAAGTGTTGTGTGGGTGAACCTATGCTAATGCACTGCCCTTACTTGGATAAATGCATACTTGTGATTAAACCTCTCGCAAGCATCCGCAACTATGAGAAATTAATTAAGATAACAACCTAACCACAGCTTTAAACTCTGCCATCCTACATTCCCTAGTGCACTAGTTTGCGAACTGGGGTTGAGGTTTCTGTCACTCCGGCAACCCTACCATAAGCAAACTAAATACACCATGCATTCCCGTAGGCCCTTAAAAGGTGAAGTATCATGTATTCGACATTCAGACGATACCACTAGAGGAATAACGACACAACATAGATCATCAAACAATTAAATATTACTCAACATTATGCAATTACTAGCAACTAGGCTTTCCCCATGTCCTCAAGAACCGAATGAACTACTCACGAGACATCATATAGATCATGATCAGTGGTGGTATGAATATGGATAACAGTCTGATCCTAATGGTAATTCACCGATAAAACTCACAAGCATCAATTAAAAAGGGTAATCAACACTCGGGAAGTGATCCCAATGAACTAACAAGTCACAACTTCAAAAGCTACAACGAGATGAGATGGGGTGATGATGGTGATGAAGGTGCTGATGGTGGAGATGATGTTGATGATGATCCCGATGATGCCCGGCGTGATGGTCATGACGATGGCGACGATTTCTGCCTCCGGGAGGGAATTTCCCCGGCAGATTTCTCCGTGCCGGAGCCCTTCTTCTTCCTGTCCGGTTTCCACCTCGCAGAGGCGGCGGAATATTTCTTCGAGGACCTGCCCCGATGTTTTTAGGTCAAAGGATAGTAATACGCCGAAGGGGAGCCGGAGGGGGGCCACAGGGACTAGGGCGGGTCCCAGCCGCGACCCCACCTGGACCCGCGGCCAGGGGTCGCCCCTGCCCCTGGTGGCTCGCCTTCGTGCTCTCTTTTGGATCCGTGACTTATTTCCAAAAATAATATCTCCTGAATTTTTCCGGAATTTTCTGAGTTTCGCAGGTCAGGTGTCATGACACGTACTTTTCCAGCTGATTCCGGACTCCGGCAGACGAATCTCCCAAAAATGCAAAACATGCAAAATAAGGTAAAATAACATAAGTAATTAACCACAATATGAAATATATCAATGAATACAGATAAATTATGATACAAAATAGTGATGCAAAATGGACGTATCAACTCCCCCAAGCTTAGACTCCGCATGTCCCCAAGCAAAAATTGAGCTCGGTAAACATGACCACAGGTTTATAGAGTGAAGTGTCGATAATAAAGAATACGAACAGGAAGCATCCGCATTTACTTTCTCAACAAAAATATATTCAAAACAACAACCTAATCTCATAAAGCTTCTCGAGAATAAGTGAATCAATAATAACGTGTTAAGGTGTAACAAAGTAGAAACTCATTTAGCAATGGCAAACGATGTTTTCAGTTAAGAACAATTGGACTTATCAAATTCTTATTTCAAGAAGGATCCGATATATGCTTCAACTATCAAGTCATCTTTCCATGAGTTACAAACCATCAAAACTGTAGTCCAATGATAAAAGCATTAAAACTGACATAATGGGAAAATGAGTAACTGTAATGAAACATATTGAACACATTGCAAATAAAATAAATGATAGTATCATAAGTCAACACTTTAAGTTTGCTTGTGCAGGATAGAGGAAAGTAGGTATACTGACTCAACAATAAATAAAAGAAGGGCCCTTCGCAGAGGGAAGCAGGGATTTATCATGCACTAGAGCTTTTCAATTTTTGAAAGAGAAGTATAAAATGATTTTGAGGGGTGCATGTCTCGTCAATGACTGGCAGTAGAGACTAGTGAAACTTCCATGCTAGACTTTAGTTTTTAGACTTGTGAGAGACGCTTACATAGAGGAACGAGTACGTTCCTCTTCTCCTTTGTTTATCACTAGCCAATGTTTGACTGGTTTCTCAAGTTGCACTTTGTGAAGGATAGATTAATGTTATGTTGTAATTATCTTTTGCGGGCTGGGAACCCTTGGCCAACTCTCGGCAATTTAAGATGAGCGCGTAATCCATGCTCATCGGGTGAAAGAGGAAGAAAAACCTGAATAGCATGGAAGATCACTAGTGTTCTACTGTTTCCTCATGAGCTAAGAACAGAGACACAAAAAAGAGTACTTTGAAGGTTTTAAAGGTAGTGCATGAAAATTTACTTGGAGTGGCTGAGAAGTACCACATGTAGGTAGGTATGGTGGACACCTGTGGAAGGTGATTGGCTAAAGGATTGGATGCACGAGCAGTCATTCCGCTCAATACAAGGCTTTAGGCTAGCAAAGGCTTTAAAGCAAACATAAAGTGTTGAGAGATAACAATCAAATATACTCCCTCCGATCCATAAAAAGTGTCGCTCATTTTGTACTAAGTTAGTATAAACTTTGTACTAAGTGGGCGACACTTTTTATGGATCGGAGGGAGTACTATCTAAACAATAAGTCAAACATGCAACATCAAGCCATCATCTTTGTCAGCATAATTATTTTTAGCAGAAGAGCATAAAACTAGAGGACTCACTAGCATGTAAGATTCAAGATAATATATTTGCATGTAAATTCCTCTTCCCTACTTAAGCATCAAAGCATTGTCGCAATTAACCAAAATTATGCTTGCCATAACTAAACAAAATTCTACTCTCACACCCAATGTTAAATCACCACTTACCACAAGGCCAGCGTATGAGAGAGATTGCCATAATAGAATATAAAGTGAAGAAGAGTAAAAGAAGACTTCTCATTTATATTCCACTATAGAAAAACACACACCAACGGATACATAGAGCACTGTAAAGGAGTGATAGAACACATTGCAACACCATACTACATGATAACTTCTCTACCCATGACATAACTCACACGACCATAACTATATAAAAGATAATGATAAAGATAAAGATACCGGGGCACTCCCCCAAGCTTGGAACAAGCCAAGGGAGTGCCATTACCCAAGATGCTCGAACTTATTCCCGCGGTGGTGACGGTGGAACAACAGAAAGTGGGGTGAGGTAGTAACTGAGCCTCTGGCGAAGATCTGTATTTTCTGCTTCAAGAATTGCCACTTCCGCCCTCAAGACTCGGAACTGCTCACAAAACTGATCCGCGACCCGACGGGAGTCCGTCAAGAGAGGTGCTACATCACGATCTTGCTCCAAAGGAACTGTTCCCTGCACATTATGAGAGTAGGAACGTCGAGGGTTAATGAGTCCCACGAAAGTTGGGCTCTGTGGTCTTGGAACTCCCGCTGCAGGCCCTCCAGTTTGGCATGGTGTAGATCTCCTCACTTTCTCCCTCACGTTGCGCTCCATGTCCTCTCTCCTGGCGGCGATCTCTTCCTCAGTTGCCCAATCTACAAAAGTTCCTTGGTTGATGTCGTGCTGGATCTGACAAAGGCGCCTTGCAGCATAGTCTTCACCGCTTGAACCACAAGAAGACATGACGACGGAGAGCTTCTAAATCCTGGCTGAAACAACTCGAAAGAAAAACATGATGGAAACACAAGATACGCTCCTCGAAAAATTCGGGGAAATATATAGCAAAAAGTTTTACGTAAAAAGGAAGGAAACGAGACGAGGTGGAACCGGAGGCGGTGTCCAGAGACCAGAGGCGGGACCCAGCCGCGGCCTGGAAGGAAACCATGGCCAGCGGTCGCCCCTGTCTTCTGGGCTCCGTTTTATCTCCTAATTTTGCATATTTCCAAAAATTCGTACTGCAATTTTTCTAGATTTTTTCGAGAAACTTTCCTCACCGAAACTATTACCTATAATTTTTCTAATTCTGGAACTTTCCGGTATTTGTCTTCGATAAATTCTACTACACGTTTCTATTCTTTTAGACTTGTTGGGCCTCCAAGCGCAGAGGTTTGTAGGATGATAAGTCTCAAACGTATCTATAATTTTTGAGTGATCCATGCTAGTTTTGTGATATTTTCACATGTTTTTACTGTCATTTATATCATTTTTATGCATTTTTTCGGACTAACCTATTGACAAGATACCCAGTGCCAGTTCCCTGTTTTTGCTGTTTTTGTATTTTAGAAAATTTACTTCTGGAAATATTCTCGGAATTGGACGAAAATTTACGGAGATTTTTTATGCGAAATAAGACACCCGAAGACCAAAGGGGAGCCTGAGGGGCCACCCACAGGACGCAGGCGGCCTCCTGCCATGGCCCCCTAGGACCTGCAGGTGGGGCCCGCCCCTGCTCCTGGGGCACCCCCTCGGCCCCCTCCGACGCCTATAAAATCCCTTTTAACCTAAAAACGTCGAGGCGGTCATTATTTTCCAGAAACTCGACCCCGACGTGCCGTCACCGAAAACCCTAGTTCGGGGTCCAATCTGAAGCTGATCCCGACACTCTGCCGGACGGGAGATCGATCCCGGAGGGCTCTTCATCGTCATGCCTTCCTCCGGGATGATTTGTGAGTAGTCTCACCTTGGACTACGGGTCCATGGCAGTAGCTAGTTGGTAGTCTCTCTCTCTCTTGTGCTTCATGTCTTATGATCTTGTGAGCTGCCTAACATGATCAAAATCGATTATTGTAATGCTATGTGATGTGTTTGCTGGGATCCGATGGATTATGAAGTTATGTTCAGATTGTGCATGTTTCTTATATGAGTAATTTATGTTCTTGCATGCTCTCCGATGTGCATAGTTAATTTGGCCAAGTGATTGTGTGTATCTCCAAGAGAGGGTATTTATGCTAGATAGTGGGTTCATGCCCCCTTTTGTTCCTGGGCACGAGTGACAGAAACGTCTAAGGGCGAGGGTGTGCTGTTTCTACTAAGGGTAAAACAGTGGTGTTAATGTTTCTTTTGATATTAGTATTTCTTACTTCATGCACTTTACTTAATGCAATTGTCTGTTGCTTGCAACTTAATACCGTTGGGTGACAGGCTGGATAGCGATCCCACGATGGACTTTTTAGACAAAGACGCAGTTGGACTCAACGGTCTTTGTTCCTTGTCGTGATGCCTCCATAAATATTATCATGTCCTTTTTGTCATAGCTAAATTGGGTTTGTGTCAATTGCCTAGCTGTAATTCGTTCACCCGTCACATGCATATTCTATTTACTTGAGAGACTCCACTAGTGAACCCATGGCCCCCGGTCCATCTTTTTACATTGTTTACAACCTCATTTACTTGTTTTTAATCATAATTACTCCTCTGGTCACTTTTAATATTTTATCTATTTCATCATACAATTAACCACTTTGTGTTCTGCGAGACCGGAAAGATTGACAACCTTTCCGCCATTGGGGGCAAAGTATTTTGGTTGAGTATGTGCAGGTCCATGTCTGTTGAAGGTATCCCTAAGCGCCAGAGATCTTCAACATTCACCTCGTTGTTTATTTCAAAGTCCTACTGGTTCGATAAACCTCGGTTTGTTAATCGAGGGAAAACTGCTACTAGCTACAATTCCGGCTTCGCTTGGGGCACTACCCAACTTATCAATATCTACCATCAAGCAGTTTTCTGGTGCCGTTGCCGGGGACTTTGGAGCTACAGCAAGGGGAGTCTCATACTCTCAATCTCTTTACCTTGTTTTTGTCTTGCTTGCTTTATATCTCGTTTAGTTTATTTTCCTGTTTCAAAATTTCAAAAACCCACAAAAATTAGTGTAATCTTTATTTCAGTTTTGTTTATCTTTTATCTAGTAGCTATGTTCCCTTCTAGTTTTGGTATGAAAGATGTTAAGGTGGGAAGTAGGGATGTTGTTGGAAAAGATAATATTGAAGAATTCCTTACTTTCGTTAGCAAACTCTATACTCATGATAAAAGATCAATAGTTGAGCTAACAGATAGTTATGATTCCGCCATATCTTGTTTGGTAGCTCGTCTAGAAAAGAGGTTTGTTAATTTAAATCCTATACTACAGCAAATGTTTCTTAAGCTTGATAGCATGGAGAGAGGAGAGGAAAAAGATTTTGTATTAGAAACTCTTCTCCATGAATTTGATGATATAGTTAAAGAAGCTAGGAAAATATTTGCTCGTTATGGTGCTCTTGGTTCATATCCTAATATTCACTATTCTTTGGATGTTAGGGATGAAAATCTAAGGAAGTACACTCGAAGCATGGAGGTAAAGGAGAAGGTTGAAATTTCTGTACCATTTAAGCTCCTAGGGATGGCTGATGCATTGGAAAACAATTTTGGTTGGATTGCTCACCAAAACCTATTTGATGAGAGCAGTCAACCAAAGAGAAAGGAGAAGGGTGATTCTCAGCCCTATATTGGTAATATCCAATGCATCTATGATAAATTTGCTAGTATTTGCTTGAAAGATAATAATGCCTTTGATCCCGAAAAAACTTGATATTTGGCATTGCGCCTAGCTAAAAGGCGTTAAAGAAAAGCGCTTGTTGGGAGGCAATCCATCTTTTATTTTCAGTTTACTTTTTGATTTTCTTGAGTCATGAAGTTATTACCTCTGCAGCAACTTCATTGTATCTTTTTATTTTGGGTTTTTTGTGCCAAGTTTAGTCTCTAATGCATTGAAAGTGCGAGGTATTGTGTTGCTGTCCAAAAACAGATTATGTGCGCCTGTTGCACGAAAATCGTAAAATCGCCAGGATTTTACCTTTTTCTGATAATTTTTGACAGAAAGCCTGATGATTTTATATATCTTTTGTTAGTTATAAGTTTTTTATTTGATCTTCAGAAGTGCCTCGAAAAATTCAATCTTTACAGACTGTACAGATTTTGACAGATTCTGCTTTTATTTTGCATTTGTCTCTTTACCATCGTCATATGTGATACTCTAGGGTAGAGTGCCACATTGAGGCTTAGTAAATATTAGCTAATTTCTAATGAATTTGGTTTGCAATTTGTCATGAGTTGAACACATGTGCATTTTAATTTATGAGCACTAACCCTCTAATCAAATTATGAGAAGTTTTGTGTGAAGGGAGTTTTTAAGTTCCAAAGGAGAGGAATATGAAAAAATCGAGGATGGATCAAAGCTCAAGCTTGGGGATGCCCCCATGGCACCCCCTCTGAATATCAAGAACTATCAAGAGTCAAAGCTTGGGGATGCCCAAGGCACCCCCTCATCTTCATCGACTATCATAAGGTCGTCTTCGTTGAACTTCGTTTTTATCACTTTACATATTATGTGCTATGCTTGGAGCGTCTTTTTACTTTTAGTTTTGTCTGTTAGTCATATCTTTGTTGGATCCTAGCTTTATTTGTGTGGGAGAGAGACACGCTCCGCTTTTTCATTTGAATACTCCTTTGCTTCGCTTATATCTTTTTGAGTATTCTTAGCTACTGTCTATTTTCTAGTAATGTCTCGCTTTTAGCTTTTATCTTGTTTAGAGCTGCTAGTTGTTAAGTTAAACTTTCTTGTTCTTCACTTATATTTGTTGGAGAGTTGGTTTGGTTGCTTGGTTAATGTGTTAGATCGGAAAAATGCTATGCATGTGGCAGTGGTATGAAGTAGAAAAACCTGCATAGTCTTGTAGATCACTATGTGGATAATTTGATACCCTTCAATTGTTTTGAAGCACTAAAATAACTAATGGTTAAAATATGTTGGTTAATGGTGTTAAGCTGATTAGTGGAGAGGTGTTATTAAAGCGTGGAGTCGTACTTTTCTGAACTAAACAACCTAAGTCAACAATGCTAATGTGTCATGAATTCTACTAAGTTGAAAATAAGTCCCTAGTGGGTAGTGTCGGCTCAGTGGAAATCAGGGTACCATGGGCCGGCCTGCTAGGGCCCATAACAATCTTTAGAAGATTTTGCTAAGGACCAGGCTCTCCAAGCCTGGCGAGCCTCGCGAGGGTTTTTCCCCTCGCGAGGGACCTCCCCTCCTCGCGAGGGCTTTTCCCCTCGCGAGGGACCTCCCCTCGAGAGGGCATCTTCAAGGACCAAGTCGAAAGGCTCGGCGAGGCCTCCAGCCTCGCGAGGGTTTCTTTCCTCACGAAGCCAGCTCTGCCTCCGCGGCAGAGCGCACATGGGCTCTGCACCCTCCGCAGAGTCACGGGCGCGCCAGCGCGCGGTGACGGCAGCGCCGCAGTTGCCGTTCTCGTGTATAAAGTAGTCAACAATGCTGCACCAAGCAAATGAGCTCCAAGAATTGCCACTTTGGTGATAAGGGGACCGTCTGCAGCTACGCTCCAAGGGCGATGTCACCGTGGGACACATCCCACCTCAGCGGCGCCAGCCCACCGTCCTGGCTGGACGGTGGCTTTTCCATCTTTGGTGACACCGCTCCCTGCCATGGACCGCGTCCATGGACTCTACCTTTATCGTGCACCCGTCCTCCTCCTTCGTCGCCATGTGGTAACCCTTTCCGCCAAGATATTTGGGGGAAGAGGTCCGAGACACCTATAAAAGGAGGGGGAGCACGTCCGAGCAAAGGGTTCTTCGGTTGATAGCTAGTTGGTTCTGCTTGAGTTGGCAATCTGAGATCTAGGGTTAGCAATAGCCATTGTTAGCCACCTCAAGCTCGCCAATCTCTCTTTGTACTGAACCTCTCCAAGCAAGTGCAATACAACCAAGGCAGGACGTAGGGGTTTTACCTCTCCAAGAGGGCCCTGAACCTGGGTAACATCGTGTGTTCATCTCTGCAGTGCCATCCCACAGCGATCTCTGCGAGCACCGTCGCCGAGGCACGTTGAGGGTTGTTTGATTCCGTGTTCATCCCCTTACTCGATACCTAGTGAGACACACCCAGTTTCTAGGACAGTTCTCTGACATTTGGCGCGCCAGGTAGGGGGCTGAGGCGCATCTTCAACCTCGACACCGCCATGGCCGGATCTCGCACCGAACATCTCGCTCGCTGGACGGCCAGCGCCGCCACCGCTCCCGCTGGCAACCCGCGTGGCCGCCCATGCGGAAGTGCTGCTCCGGAGCGCCACGTCGACCCCGAGCGCCGCGTCGAGCACTCGGAGGACGACGACAACGACCACGCCGAGGACGACAACGGCGAAGAGGAGGATTCCTCCCTGCACCCATCGTGGGACCGTGCTGCCACCTCGCTGGGCCGCCCTGCGCCCAGCCCAACAACTACGCTTCTCATGGCGCAGGAGCTGCTGCAGTACCGTCCCACGCCGGAGGCTCAAGAAGCCTGGCTCAACCGCCTCTCCGAGCTCGTCGGCGCCGCTCGCGTCGCCGCTCCTGCACCGTCTCGTTCGCTGGTTCTCTCTGCACGCGCAGGGGACGTGGCGCACAGCGCCGCATGCACCTCCTCGTCATCCTACGCCCGCTCCAGCTCCACCAGTTCCACCGCAACCTGCTCCAGTCGGGGCTCCTCCTCGCGACAACCGGGCTGCATCGCACGCGTCGTCGCCGCATGACTGCCAAATCGTGCAGCGAGCCCCGGAGGACGCACGCGTGAGCATCGAGCGCCACCAGGATTGCCACAACCGTGCCGTCCAGGACGTCGCCACCGCGGGGCGTCACCTCAGCGCCACCCTCGCCAGCGGCCCGATCACCTACGGCAAGACGACTGCATTCACTCGCAGCCTCCGTCGCGTCGTCTGGCCGGTCAAGTTCAGTTCGGATCTTCCTCCGCGTTACGACGGCAAGAACAACCCCCTGGAGTTCCTGCAGCTCTACACTTTGGCCATCCAGCCCACAGGGGGCGACGACAAAGTCATGGCGAACTGGTTCCCCATGGCCCTCAAGGACTACGCGTCCTCGTGGCTCACGAACCTCCCCGCCGAGTCCATCAACACCTGGGAGGACCTCTGCCGGTGCTTCGTCACCAACTTCAAGGGCACGTACGAGCGCGGCCTCACGTACAACGACCTCCGCGGCGTACGCCAGAAGCCTGGCGAGACCCTCCGCAAGTACATCCAGCGATTCAGCCAAGTGCGCAACAAGATCCCCAACGCCACTGACGTGCAGGTCATTTCGGCCTTCCAGGCTGGAGTCACGGACGTGCGGATGCTCGAGAAGCTTGGCATCCACGACAACATCACCACCATCATCAAGCTCTTTGACTTGGCGGACAAGTGCGCCAAGGCTGAGGAGGGCCGCTTGTTCGTCAAGAACGAGCCAGGGGACCCCGCCGAGGGATCCAAGAAGAAGAAGAAATCCACCGAGAAGCGCAAGACCACTGCGGTCCTCGCGGCTGAGCCTGACGCGAAGCAGCCTTGCACTGCCGCTCCAGCCGCGGACCCCGAGAAGAAAGATGACCGCCCTTTCTGCATCTACCACAACAGGCATTCCCATGCCACCGAGGACTGCTACGACCTCAAGAGGCTTCGCGAGGCTCGTGAGGCTAACGAGCGGCAGCGAGGTCGCGGCGGCCGCGGCGGCCGCGGGGGGCGACGCTAGAACAACAACAACTACGACGACAACTACCAGCAGAACCCTCAAGCCAACGCCGCCCAGCCCGCGAATGACAACCTCCCTGCCGAGACTCCTGAGGGCTACCAGGTGCCTCGCGGGGCCGCTTGCATCCTCGGCGGGGCTCAGGCCCCCAGCTCCAACCGCCACTTCAAGCAACTCGCCCGCGAGATCGCGGCAGCGCTTCCCGGGGTTGAGGCCTCCAGGCCCCTCAAGTGGTCCCAGTACCCCATCACTTTCGACTCCAGCGACCATCCCAAGTCTACCTCGACTGTGGGCACCATCCCGCTGGTCTGCACCCCCACCATCAACAACATTGCAGTCTCTAAGACGCTCATCGATGGGGGTGCAGGCTTTAACGTCATCTCTGTCGAGACTTTCGAGAAGCTGCAGGTGCCCTACGAGCGGCTCATGCCCACCAGGCCCTTCTCGGGGGTGACAGAGGGTCTCACCACCCCTTTGGGGCAAGTGAGGCTCGCGGTCACTTTCGGCACGCAGGCCAACTACCGCACCGAGCTGATCAACTTCGACGTCGCGCACATCGGCCTGCCCTACAACGCCATCCTCGGCTACCCCGCCCTCGCCAAGTTCATGGCAGTGACCCACCAAGCATACAACCTCGTCAAGCTCCCTGGCTCGGGTGGCACCATCGTCATCCGCAGCATGGTCTTAGACGCCCTGTACGCTACGCAAGCGGCCTACAAGGCTGCCGCGGTGGCGTCACCCACTGACGAGGATGAGGAACCCCTCCTGAGGCCCCCCGCGAAGAAGAAGCAGTTGTTCTCTCAGGAGAAGGCTGCGACGAAGCAAGTGCCTCTTGAGGAAAACGGCTCGGGGGCTAGCGTCACCATCGGCGCCAACTTGCCTCCCAAATAGGAAAGAGCACTCGTCGCCTTCCTCAGGGCAAACTCTGACATGTTCGCATGTCAAGGAGGCTGAGCAGGACGAACTCCGCAACAACGACCTACTGCTGCTCAAGGGGCTCCGCCGCAATGCGGCCCTGAGAGCGGCAAGGTACCAGCAAGACCTCCGTCGCTACCACAGCCGCCACATCCGCCCGCGCACTCTCGAAGCAGGAGACCTTGTCCTGAGAAGAATCCTCTCCAGGGAAGGTCTCCACAAGCTATCGCCAATGTGGGAAGGACCCTACAGAGTCATGCACATCGCCAGGCCTGGCTCCGCGCGGCTCGAGACGGAGGACAGCACCCCTGTCGCCAACCCCTGGAACATCCAGCACCTGCGCAAGTTCTACTCCTGATCGTCCTCGACGAGCAATTTTTTGCATCAAGGGAGAGCCTTACGCCATCATCCTCCACGAGGAAAAACTTCGGGCTCCCCTCTCTACTATACGTTGCCGCGGGCCGTTCGAGAAGACTCCCAAGCCACCACGCCTCGGCAAGGTGACTTCTTCAAGCACCATGCCTTGGCGAGGTGGATCCCCATGCCCAGCCATGGTGGACCGCGGGCTCTCGATGCCACCCCTGCCTAGGGGCCCCCTCTCTGAGCTCTCTCTACATGCGTCGCCTCGGGCCGCGAGAGTCTCAGCCACTCCATGTGGAACCCCATGCCCAGACATGGTCAGATTTTGTATTTCTGGCCACGCCAGTGTAATGAACCTCTGTTTCAGGTCAGTTTGAATCTTTGCGCTTCGCGCCAGCATATGTTGTTGCTTCGGTAAGCAGTTATGTTATTGCTTTTCATCCTTGCTCGTATGATCCCTCCTGTGTATCTCGTGAGCGGGGGCTGAGCATGGTGCCTGTGCCTCGGGAGCATCCCAGCAGCGCCTCAAACCCAAGGGATCCGAGCTCTGAACTCACGGGTCAGCTCTCATGCATGTCAACTCCCAAGGAGCTCTAAACTCATGGACCGGCTCCCGTGCACGTCAACTCACCAAGGACGTTGGTGCATGTTCTCCTCGCGAGACACACATGAAGGAACCTACGAGCACACATGAGTTATTTAGCTATGTATTGCTTGTGGGTATGCCTATCTGTCCAAACATAGGAAAGCAGGTTCAAAACAAGCCTCAGGCAATCTCGGAAGAAAAATGCCTCATCAGGGAACCAACACCCTCTCCAAGGCAAAAACGGCTCATCAGGGAACCAACACCCTCTCCAAGGCAAAAACGCCTCGCGAAGCTAAGTCCAAACACTTGGTTAAATTTTCCTTTCGCTGGTTTTTGTCCCTCGAGCCTCTTTTCTCTCTCCTATGCCTCATGGGCTGCTTGCGCGTTAAAGGGGAGCCCCGAGCATTGCGCCTCGGGAGCTCTTACCTCTCGAGGCCTCGCGCACCCCCCGGCCTTGTGGAGCTCTGACTCTCACATACCGAAGCGGCGGTGGTGTAGCGCTAAGAGAGGGTCCTAAGACGTAGAGCGAAAAAGACATGAAAGGAAAGATAAAAGCCTCCCGAGGGATATTCACCAAGCACGTTCAAATAAAGCTTAAGAAAGTCTTTACAAGGCTTTTACAAACAAAATGCTAAGATAGCGTGTGCCACATGCACATCCAGCTGCAGGAGGGAGCTCAGGCCGTCGGGCCTCCTGAGGTGCCCTCGTCGTCCGCCGTGGCATTCTCCTCCTCCTCTGCGGCGTCCTCCTCGCCATCGTCCTCGTCCTCCTCCACCTCGACCTGCTCAAACTTCTTGGCATACGCCTCGGCGGCCTTCCGCATCCTGTCGCTCAGCGCGACGCGGCTGCTGAGATCGACGGGCGCCGCCACGGCCTCGAGGTCGAGGGAAGGCTGGAGCCTCGCGAGGTTGGCAAAGATGCGGCAGGTGGCGAGGACGAGGAGATCGCGGCTCTCCTCCACGACATGGTCATCGAGGTCCTTCACGGTCTCTTCAAGTTTCACGAGGAATTGCTCGAAGAAGAACATGTATCCGGCCTCGTCGTCGTTCCCCCCTGCAGCGAAGGGGGGGACCTCGGTTCCCAGGCGATCCCCAACGGCGCGCGCACGGAGCACCAGGTCTTGGAGCATGCGCTGGCGCTGGCGCGACATGGTTCGGCCGATCTGCGCGTTGCGCCGTGCCTCCTCCACGAGGTCCGCAACCGGCCCCACCTGCTGGTGGAGCTCGCTCAGGTCCTTCTTCAGGGCGGCAACCTCCTCTTCCGCCCGGTCCTGGGCGGCCCTGGCACTCTTAAGGCAGGAAGCCATCTGCTTCTCCTCCTTCTCGAGCCCTTGATGAGGTGCAGGAGCTCATTGCGCTTCGTCGTGAAGCGCTCCTCCTGCTTCTTGACCTTCTCGCCATAATCCTTAGAGAGATCTTGGCGGATGAGCTTGACCTTGTTGTCGGCCTCCTCCTGCGTTTTCTTCTGCTTTGCCGCGAAATCGGCGTTGGCCTTCTCGAGGCGCTCCGCGTAGGAGGCTTCGTCCTTGGCCACTCGGCCCTCGCGAGCCCGCAGCTGCTCCTCGCGGGTGGCCTGGTCCGCCTCAAGCTGCTGGACCTGCTCCTCGCGCCGGCGCAGTTCCTCCTCGCGGGGGGAGAGCTCTCCCTCGCGTCGCATGAGCTCCGCCTCGCGCTGGGTCAGCCGCACCTCGCGAGCGTCCAGCCTCTCGCGGAGCTCCTTCAAGCTGCCCTCCATAGTTTTGGAGTGCGTGATGAAGTTTTGCTCCAAGGCCGCAACCTCCTGTCGCTTGGAGGCAGTTTCCGCCTCGAGCGCCTCCCGTGCGGCGTCCAGCTGCTCCATGGTCTCCACCGCCTCCTGCTTCACGCTGTCGCGGGTCTCTGGCGAAGCGCATGGCCTCTTGGCGTGCCGCCAGGGCCGCCGCATCCTGCCGGTGGCAGCTCTCCACGCTCTCACGGAGAAGGGCCCAGGCCTCGTCGAGTCTCGCCCGCTCCTCCGCCCTGGCGAGTTCCTCTTCGGCGTACTGCGCCTCCAGCTCGTCGAGCGTCCGCCGCGCCTGGCTGAAGACGTAGCTACGGGGAACCGCGTGGCGGCGCGGCTCCCGCAGCGCCAAGGTCCCCGCATCGCCGCAGGGTGCGGAGGCCACGACGCTTGTCGAGGCACCCGGGGCACCCTGCCTCGGGCTCACAGCCGTTTCTGGTGCGGCCTGGGGGCTCGTGTGGGCGCCTCCTTCGCCGCCCGCGTCAGGAGCCCTCTGGGGGCTGGGCGTCCTCTCGCCCCGGCTCCAGCGTCCATGGGCTCCGGAGGCGCCTCCTCCTCCTGCTCCTCAGTGGCGTTTTCCGCCCCTTCCGTGGTGGCCGCGTCTGCCGCGGCCTCGGGCACGTCAGCCCCTCTTGTGGGAGCCTCTTCCTCTGGAGGCGGCTCCATGATGATCTCTTCAATATCCTCCTCCTCGTCCGGCCTCGCTGAGGCTCGTGCGGCCTCGGCCGCCGCCTCCTCCTCCGTTGCCTCCTGCGGTACGGGAGGAGTGGCGGCCCGTGCTGGCGGCGGCGCCACCTCTTCAACCTCCTCCTCCGCACGGTGCTCATCCGCGGGAGGAGTAGCCACACGCTGCGGCTCGTCAGCCGCAGGCGTCGCCACGGTGGCATCGACGGTCTCAACAAGCTTGCGGAGCTGCCGTTTCTTCGGCGCCACAGGGCTGCTGAGAAAAAGACAAACAGAAGATCCGTCAAGAGGGTTTTTCGAAAGCAAAATGCTAAAGGAAAGAAGAAGGACCAGGGCTTACTCGTCGGACATCCTACACACCCTCTTCTTTGCCTTTGGCGGCTGGGGGCTGCTCGCTCTGGCCTCTTCTTGAGGCGCTCCTACCTCCTCGCGAGGGGCGCCCCTCGCGGCTGCGGCGTTCCTGTCGTGGATGGCCATGGAGCGGGGCTCGCAGCATCCTCCCCTGCTGCCGCTCTCCTCCTCCTCCTCTGCGGTGCGTCGGGAGGGAGCTACGCGAAAGGCATCCTCGTCACCGCTGGAGGAAATCACCTGGAGGTCCTCTTTAGGCGGTACGCTCCTTGGGGAGCCGGCGGAGCCTCCCGAGGGGTTAGCGCCTCTCGAGGCCTCGTCCTCGCCAGAGGGGTTAGCGCCTCTTGAGGCCTCATCCTCGCCAGAGTCCTCAACCTCGTCCGGCTCCGGCGACTCGTCCATCTGCTCCAGCTCCGCCGCCCACGGGTTGCTGTGGGGCCCGCGGTGTCCCTCAGGCACGATGCCCCATTCGTCGAATCTGGGCAGGCCTCTGCGGTGCTCGCGCATGCTCTCGTCCACAAAGGTGAAGAGCGGCCGGGCATCATCGACGGCTGGGGATGGGATGGCCGCCGTGGTGAAGAGAACTCCCATGACCTGGCCCAACACCTCCGGAGAGAAGCTGTCTGTACACAGGCGCATCCCATCCCCCCGGCCTGTGTACGTCCACATCGGCTCTGAATGCCACTGGAGGGGGGCGATGCGGCGCCTCGTGAAATCCTTCGCCACCATCTGGCCGGTGAGCCGGACTCACGGAGCAACCGTATGCACTCGTACACCGCGTCAAGCTTTGGGCCCTCGAAGCCACCGCTCGCCCAACGCGCCCACTTCTTCGGGGGTGCCACGGGTATATCCAGGAGAGGGTTCTTCGTCTTGGTGTCGATGAAGAACCACCGCTGGCGGAAGTCCTCCACTTTCTTCGTCACCTTGGTAATGGCGTTCTCACCGCACCACGCGATGGGGATGTAGTCCTTGCTCCTGGCGTCGGTGATACGTAAGGAGACGCACCCGGCCCGCTCGTTCTGCGCGGTGGACCGGAGCGTGTAGAAGCTGCGGAAGAGGTCCACAGAAGGACGGATGCCAACGTATGCCTTGCAGAGGTAGGCGAAGATGGAGAGGATGAGGATGGAGTTGGGATGAAGATGGAGGAGTTGGAACCGGTATGCCTCCAAAATCCCAATGAGGAAGCTGGAGAAAGGAGGAACAAGACCGGCGTAGAGAGTGTGAAGGAAGATGGGGTAGTACCCCGCGCAGAGCTTGCTGCTGCCGGCCGGCTCCATGCTTGTGGCGCTGAGCTTGTTGGTCTTCGCGGCCGCCAGGTGACGCACCTTTTCAACCGCCGCCGAGTGGACGCGGGACTTCGGCAGCGCCCCCTGGGGTTCAGTACCCCGCGACGCCACCGCAGACTTGCCGGCCTGCATCGTGGCCTTGCCCTTCAGGACAACGTTTGCTTTCTTGGGCGCCATGGTCACAGGAGAAGGAGACCTTGGAGGTGGCGAGCTCTGGGAAGAAGGAGGTGTTTGGGGGAAGTGTGCGGCGGAGTAATGGACGAAGTGATGGGCGCCGTCTGCGCGCGCAGGCTTTATTGGCCAGTTACCAGGGACGTGGCGGGCCCCACCGGGTCACCCATTGAAGCCGAGGAGATCGTGGCCTCGGGCGCAACCGCTGCGCCCCACGTGTCACAGCCCCGGCAGGCATCGTTGGGCCCCCGACTCTTCGCCTGCATCCATGGGCTTCGGCGTGCCCATCGCGGGCCCGGGGGCTACTGTCGGCACAGTGGACACCAGGGTACCACGGGCCGGCCTGCCAGGGCCCACAACATTCTTCAGAAGATTTCGCTAAGGACCAGGCTCTCCAAGCCTCGCGAGGGTTTTTTCCCTCACGAGGGACCTCTCCTCCTCGCGAGGGCTTTTCCCCTCACGAGGGACCTCCCCTCGAGAGGGCATCTTCAAGGACCAAGCCGAAAGGCTCGGCGAGGCCTCCAGCCTCGCGAGGGTTTCCTTCCTCACGAAGCCAGCTCTGCCTCCGCGGCAGAGCGCACATGGGCTCTGCACCCTCCGCAGAGTCACGGGCGCGCCAGCGCGCGGTGACGGCAGCGCCCCAGTTGCCGTTCTCGTGTATCAAGCAGTCAACAATGCTGCACCAAGCAAAGGAGCTCCAAGAATTGCCACTTTGGTGATAAGGGGACCGTCTGCAGCTACGCTCCAAGGGCGACGTCACCGTGGGACACATCCCACCTCAGCGGCGCCAGCCCACCGTCCTGGCTGGACGGTGGCTTTTCCAGCTTTGGTGACACCGCTCCTTGCCATGGACCGCGTCCATGGACTCTACCTTTAATGTGCACCCGTCCTCCTCCTTCGTCGCCATGTGGTAACCCTTGCCGCCAAGATATTTGGGGGAAGAGGTCCGAGACACCTATAAAAGGAGGGGGAGCACGTCCGAGCAAAGGGTTCTTCGGTTGATAGCTAGTTGGTTCTGCTTGAGTTGGCAATCTGAGATCTAGGGTTAGCAATAGCCATTGTTAGCCACCTCAAGCTCGCCAAGCTCTCTTTGTACTGAACCTCTCCAAGCAAGTGCAATACAACCAAGGCAGGACGTAGGGGTTTTACCGCTCCAAGAGGGCACTGAACCTGGGTAACATCGTGTGTTCATCTCTGCAGTGCCGTCCCACAGCGATCTCTGCGAGCACCGTCGCCGAGGCACGTTGAGGGTTGTTTGATTCCGTGTTCAGCCCCTTACTCGATACCTAGTGAGACACACCCAGTTCCTGGGACAGTTCTCCGACAGGTAGTTACTGCAACGGTCGGGGAAGCCAACGGGGCACTTGTGTTGCCGCCACGATCCCTCTCGGGGTGTCTCTAACCATTTGTGGAACATTGAAACTGCTAGTTGTTTACAATATACGAAATGCATTGTCGAGTTTTGGTTTTTGGCACTTCCACTTCCATATTTTGCTAGCCTCTTCGGTGCTGCGCAATGCCCTCTCTCACATTGAGATTGGTGCATACTTTGCGAGCACATCCAACTCCGTGGGCGAACTTCATCCTGTTCTCGTACACATAAGGCAACTATCTTCCTCAAAACATCCACCATACCTACCTATCACGGCATTTCCATAGCCGTTCCGAGATACATTGCCATGCAACATCCATCATTACATTACATGACTTGATGTCGTTCTTCATTACCATATAGTTTGCTTGATCATTGAGTTAGTGTGCAGCGTGGCTTGCCACATGTTCTACATTTTTTTCCACACTACGTTCGATCATGCATACCTTCTTTTATACATCATGTATTAGTCTTATGAGTTATGAGTACCAAAAGTGTGATGATCATCTTGTAAAAATAGAGTGTTGCCCCTACCTGTGAGCATATTGAAAAGAGTTCAAAGTGGCCACATAAAAGAGTCCAAAAGAGACCAATGAGAGAAAATTTAAAAGAGCCACGGAGGCCACAATTAAAAAAAAGAGAAATATAAAAGAGAGAGGGGGCAGCACTACTATCCTTTATTCCACACTTGTGCTAGTTAGCACCTACACTTCATTATAGAGAGTTTTCATGTTTCATTTCTATAACTATGTGGGGAATTAACGTTATAGAACTTGGCTTGTATATTCCAAGGATGAGCCTCCTCAAGTGACCTCTAGGTCTTCATGAGCAAGCAAGTTGGATGCACCCCCACTAGTTCCATTGGAGAGCTTTCATACACTTATAGCTCTATGTGCATCCGTTGCATGGCAATCACTACTCCTCATACAGTGTCAACTATGGGACTTCCTTCGGTCTTGTGGTTACTTTCTCCACTGTTTGAGCCTTTATTTTTGACCTTCCAAACCTCCATCATTGTTCTCTTTGCCATAACATCATGGTGCCAAAGCCATTTCTTACTTGCACTAGTTGAGTAGACTTCGAAACAGTTGATTTGTGAAGTAGATGGATTAGGACATCTGACTTGAGCTTGGCTATTCTCATGAATGACTAATTAGATGCTTTGAAGAATGATTGATACTTTACATTGGCGACATAATTCGCAATTCTTCTTTCTAAACCTTATGTATGGTTTTATGTCTCCAACGCACTTATTCATGAAAAGTTTCTAGCATTTGTTAGCTAGCGTTTGTTAATCATTGTTTGCTTAATGTCAACTATGGACAATTGTTTTGTATCTCTTCATTCACATCCTTTGATTTGCATAACTATCTTGATCAAGATTGTGTTGGTTACATGTATCATAAAAAATTGTTTGTTATCACTTACCTACTCGAGGACGAGTAGGAGTTAAGCTTGGGGATGCTGATACGTCTCAAACGTATCTATAATTTTTTAGTGATCCATGGTAGTTTTGTGATATTGTCACATGTTTTTACTGTCATTTGTATCATTTTTATACATTTTGTCGGACTAACCTATTGACAAGATGCCTAGTGCCAGTTCCCTGTTTTTGCTGTTTTTGTATTTCAGAAAATTTACTTCTGGAAATATTCTCGGAATTGGACGAAAATTTACGGAGATTTTTATGCGAAATAAGACACCCGAAGACCAAAGGGGAGCCTGAGGGGCCACCCACAGGGCGCAGGCGGCCTCCTGCTATGGCCCCCCTAGGACCCGCGGGTGGGGCCCACCCCTGCTCCTGGGGCACCCCCTCGGCCCCCTCCGACGCCTATAAAATCCCTTTTAACCTAAAAACGTCGAGGCNTTTCTGTTTGCATATTGTTGTTCATGTTAGTTAATACATCTAGTATGTTCGAGATTAACATGTTAGTAGCGATTGTCGTTATGTTTAACAATTCTAAAATTAATCATGAAATTATTGCCTAATTACTCAACAAAACTCCATCCATGTGTGTCTTGATCTTCCATTCTTCCTATCGTAACGTGGTATTGCTCCTCTAAATCTACACGCACAGAGCCAGGCAGCCAGCGTGATCGATGGAGCCGGTTCAGTTGACATCCCTTCACATGCTCATAGATACACATGATGCACGCACATGTCCATGCATCAGAAAGAACCGGATCGTGTCTTGGTTTGAACGATCGATCGACTCACAAATTGGCATCCGCCGTTCTGCACGCACTCCGCTAGCACTTCTCCGGTCCTATACGGCTATACATACACACACGCTGATAAAGTTTCGGATTTCGGGTACATGTGCAGTATGCTGTGTGCTCGATCACCATGGAGAGGCACACACACATGACCGCCCACCGGAATACACCTTCGCCAAGTCGCCATGTCCCTCCCTACATGCATATGCACGTACTGCCCAAGTGGCCATTGATGGAGCTGTCTCATATCGTGCCATTGCTTCTCCACGCGGAGACATCCAGCGTGAACTAAGGCATCCACCATCGAGCTCATATATTGCTTATTTGATGATTGCCTGATTGGTATGCCTATACGGAAAAGGCATACGTAATGATCGAGATGGCGATTGAGCTAGCTTGGTGTTACAAACAATGTAGCAAAACGTATAACTTGTGAATAGGGGCATGACGCCGGCATGTCGCTGTTGCATCCGGCCGGTTGCTTTGACCTTTGATTGATTGTGTAAGCCACCGTATTCCATTATGGACAGGATTATAAGCCACCGTATCCGTGCTTGCATGTTGCATCGCATGTGCTAACTAACACCGTGCCTTTGAATATCCTATATCGACCCAAAGCATCCAACCATGCATCATACATGCATGCAACTGATGCAACTAGCAAGCTACTATAGTAGTATCCTCGATTATGCTATGTATTCTTCCTTTGTATAATTGGCCTTTGTATAGTTAGCATATAGCCAGCATACATATGCCCATGATGCAAGTAGCAATAGCCATGCATCTTAAAAATGATTTATCTACTCTATAATTGGCCTTTCACAGTGATCGCAAATATTAGTAGTTCAACACGTATAAGCCAGAAATATTATATACCACGCCACCTGTCAGCTTAGTCAGCATCTGCCACTTGGTAATCTCACCGGCCAGCCAGGCACAACATGGCTTTGCCGGTCTAGCCAGCATGTGCCACTTCGTGACCCCATGAGGCACACACGTCGCTTGATTACAGTTAGTCCATAAACCCTATATATATTCATTGTTGGTGGGCCATTGATGACCGACCCGGAGGAAAGCGACGAACCAACTATAACCTGTTGCAGGAAGGGGATGGACTAATCTGATGTGGCACCCAGTATATCCAGCTTGTGCTGATCGAGCTCACAGATTGTGTTGCTTCCTCTTCTCTCGGCTTCCATCTACTGTCCGTGCTTCTTCTTATCCACTGTAGCTGCATTATTTCTGTATGGATCAGCTGTCAGCATTATTGTGCTACTTAATTGGGATTTGAATCTTGACAGTTTGATTCCGGTTGGTGGTCGTCATGTATTAGGGGATATGGATAATCTGGAAGAAACCGATGGCACGATATTGTGGGCCCCAATTTTGGTTCATAATTGGAGTACTAATTTAAGTCCCTTCCCTGGTCCAACTGATATGTAGTAATAGCAATGTTTGTTTCTAGAAGTGAACATGTGATTCACGATCATGTCCAATAATTTTACTAGTTAAACACAACTTGACTTTTATGGGTCCAGTTTAATGGGGTCGGTTGTAGAGGTCGCGACATATTCACTCGTGATTACAACTTCTCCAGACCCTCCTCCCGAGCCATGAATTTAATTAGACACTTGGGCGGCAGCCAGCCGGGCGAATTGACATTGGTCAACATTGAAAGTTTTATTATAGAATAAACATGTGATCCACGCTGATGTCCAATATCTTAAAATTTGAATTTCTAGATTTATTTTAATTATCCGTGTGTTTTGTGTTAACGCGTCGAGTTAAGGTTCACATACATCATTCATCATCATCCACACACGTACATCCATTACATGCATGTGCACTTTTAATTGAATGTAGTTGGTTGTGCCCTCTTTGGCAAATGATTTCGAAAGCGGATAAAGACGACAAATCAACTATCCTCCACATATTCATTATGGTAATATGTTTTTCCGTCTATAGAGTTCTCCGAAAAGATAATAATTAGATCTTTTGCCGGCAAGCAAACGAGAACAAACAAATTGCTCAACATTCTTCGTTTTCGAGCAAGATACAAACACGTATATTATTTATAATGAATGAAATCGGTTGTAGCCTCTTCGGTAAGAAATTTAAGAAAGTGGACAAAACATGTTAAAATAGGTTCACATAGTACCCTTCTAATTTACATATTGTGGCATCTTTTCATGTTCCGGGTTCAATCAAGCCACAGCTTTTTCATGTCTGCAAGTGCAAATTTTGTTGTAGATAGTTTCGAAATAACAGTTATCCAACCTTGGACCTTAGATTTCTAGCCGGCAAGCAAAAGAACAAAACATAATTAGTTGACATTCTTCGTTGTCCAGTCCGTTACACATGTGTTCTTTGTAATGAATGAAGCAAGTCATAACTTTCGATAAGCAATTTATGAAAGCAGGCAAGCCGTGAAAACATGCTAAAATAGGTTCACATACTACCCTACCAATGTTGGAGATATGCCCTATAGGCAAAAAATAAAGGAGTTTATTATATATCTCATTAAAGTTTATAATTAGTTTTATACCATGCTATAACTGTATGAAGAGGAAACATTAATACACGTGTGGTAAGTAACAACCAGGTCCCTAGCAAATATAAGGATACGCTATTTCATTGGTCAACTGATGATTGAGGTTTCCCAGTCATGGACATTTATGTCAATTGACAATGAAGTCATTTCATTGGGTGAATGAAAATGATGGACATTACCCAATAGCGATTATTACCACATGATCAAGTCACGAGTTCACCGTTGTAATAATTAGAAAACGTGGTAACTTATTCCTTAGACTGTGAGATAATAATCTAATCACTATCACCGGAGGATGCTTTGACTGTATCAACCGTCCACCGTAACAGAGGTGATCATAAAGGTGCAGCTCAGGTATGCAAAGGTGATATGTTGAGAAGTATGTATCGAGAGCGGGATTTATTCGTCCGCGTGACGGAAAGATAATCTGGGCCCACTCGGTGAGATTTCATCTAATAAGCTGCGCAGCGTATGACATTGGTCATGGAGATGAAATTCATGGGAACGAGTTAAATAGCACTTGACCGGTAACGAGATTGAACGAGGCATGGAGATGCTTAACTGATCGAATCTCGGGCAAGTCAGTATCGTAGAAACAAAGGGAATAAGACTCTATGTTTATTGTTTAACGACAAGTTATTCGTGGAATGCACAAGGATCATTATGGGCATCCAGGTCCCGCTGATGATCATTGATCGGAGATGAGTCTCGATCATGTCTGGAGTGTTCCCGAACCGTAGGGTAACACACTTAAGGATTTGACAACGCTAGGAGATCGTTTTGGAAGTATCGTAATTATTGAAGATAGGAAAAGAGAGAACCGAAAGAGTTCTGGGGAAATCCGAAAGATGTTTGGAGTGATCCGGAAGGAGTTTCGGAGTCACTGGAATTTGTATATTATATGAATATATTAATTGTATAAATATATATTCATATTTAGTGGAAATAAAGTCGATAATGTATAAATAATTAATTGGAGAATTAAATATTTATATATTATATAAATAAATTAAATAATAAATAAATATTAATTATTGAATTATATATTTGATTATTGATTATATATTATTTTTTATTTATTTAAATATTTATTTATTAGTAAAATGTTTTATTTTCGAATTTATGGGCACCCCCTAAGGGCCACTTCCGGAAGGAAGGGCCCAAGAGGGGGCCGGCTACCTCAAGGAGGAAGGGGCGGGTGGGCCGAGTGGGGCCCATGGCCACCACAGCCAAGGGTGGCCGGCCGCACCCCCACCTCCACCTCTCCTTTATTCCCACATGGGGGAGCTTAGGTGGAGGGGTGCCCCTTTCACCTATATATATGGGTGCCACGTGGAGGAAATTAATTAAGCCAAAAATTGGAGAAATTCCAATTAAATTCCACCTATCTCGTTGCCCATGGCCCCAAGTAAGGGCTGCGTACGAGAGGGACATCTTCCCCGTTGCACACCGTCGTGCTGCGGGAATTCCGCCAAAATATCTACTTCCACAACCTCGGCTACATCGGAGGGACCGGGAGTAATCATCAATCACCGTGCGTGTGTGAGTACTCGGGGGTTATGCACTTGCGGCACCATTCGTCGTGCCGGGGTCATCGTGACCTTGAGGTCGGTTCGAGTTCGACTACATCGTCCACGTTCCGAGTGAACGTTAAACGCTTTCGGTCTACAAAAGGTATGTGACCGAAACCGTCCCGTTACCGCATTACTAATAGATAGATCCTTGCTTTTTGGTGTTGCGTTAGATAGAATTTTTTTGTTTTCTGCTACCGAACCCTTTGAAAGTGCATGGTTGCCCCCATGTGTGGTTTTGGTAATTAATGACAATCTCTATGGACTAATGTTTGTATCGAGCTACTTGTAGGTGTGTCCATTTGCATTGCTTGATCTCCATTTGTTGGAGTCAAGGCTACGGGAAGAAGCTATATGTTGATCAAGGCTAAGTGCAAGTTGATCAACACTCAAGGTATTTCTCCATGAGTATGAATGAAGTGAAGGATCCTATGTTGCTCGTGGAGGATGGCGTCTTGGTGATCGTCATCAAGTTAAAGGCCAAGTGAAGATATGCCGAAGAGTGCTTCTCCCATATTGGTGTATGGGGGAGCAACATGTGAATCTTCGCCAAGCGTAGCGCAATCAAGAAAGGTGGTTCGTCTTAAGGAGATGAAGATCGTCTTCATCGACCTCAAGTGGATTATGCGCAAGGCAAAGGTATGATCTTGATAGGGTTTCCTTTTTACCGGTCTCATGATGTTTAGTGAGAGACCGGATTATAGGATAGTTAACCGTACTATCAAGAGGGGCTCTCGACCGAGTATCTTGATCGTATCGTTCGTGGAGAGCTCAAACCTTTACATCCTTGCATCCTTGCAATCATCTTTATTGGTTCTTATTTGGCTCTTATCATGGTGAGGTCTTGGTGCTTGTCTTGCTTGTCATGACAAGGCCAAGTTCACCGAAAACGATTTTCATATGCGTCTCCTATTGCGTTTTTGGTTTTGGAGGTTTTCAGTTCGTCTTTGATAGAGGTTTTACCTTTCTCCATTTGGTTTTATCCTCCGTTGTTGGACTATGTTTTTCTATATATCCTTGTAAAGCTCGTTGTTTCGAGACTAACGAGCCCAAGATCATCGAAAACGGAGTCCGGATGCGAAAGATATGCCCGTTTTCGTTATGCATTTTCTGCAGTTTTTAGTGGGGCGGAAGTTCCGGCCCTGAGGCCGGAAATTCCGGCCCTCAGAAGTTCCGGCCCAAGCACAGGAAGTTCCAGCCCATATTTTCATCTGAGCTTTTTTTTGCTAAGTCCTTTCGGCGTTTCTCTCGGGGGGGTCCAGAAATTTGCCTCGGAAGTTTCCTCGGAAATTTTCGGGGGTCCGAAAATTCCGGTCCTTGGTCCGGAAGTTCGAGTTCCAGGAAAATTTGGGTAAGTCATTTTCGCGTTTTCTCTTTGGAGGGGGTCCGGATCTTTGCACCGGAGGTTTGCTCCGGAAATTTCCGGACCATCGGAAGTTTCGGTTTATGCAGCGGAAGTTCCGTCCCCTGGCCGGAAGTTCCAGTACATAACACCGGAAATTTCGGGCCCTCGCTGCTCCAACGGTCAGATTTGGGGGGGGGGGGCTATAAATAGCCCCCTTCTTCCCCAAGTGGTAAGCTCACTCACTCTCTCTCTCTCTCTCTCTCTCCACTGTTGCAACTTGTGAGCTTGATTTCTCTTAATCCCTCCAATGATTCTTGCCCAAATTTAGGGATTCAAGAGAGGAGATCTAGATCTACGTTTCCACCGAACAATCTCTCCTCTAAGTGAGGGGAACCTAGTGATCTAGATTTTTGAGTTCTTAGTGTTCTCCTCTTTGTTCTTCCTCTTAAATCCCTCCATAGCATTAGTTGCTTTGGTGGATTTTGGAGAGAAGGATTGAGCACTTAGTGTGTTCTGCCTTTTGCATTAGTGCATAGGGTTGTGCTCTCCACGAAGATTCGTGGGATGAAGTTCGAGAAGCTTTGTTACTCTTGGGTGCATTGTGTCCCCAAGAGCTTGTGCCTCTTGGGTGCATTGTGTACCCTAGACGGTTGTGGTGCCACGGAGACTTCGAGTTGTGAAGCTTCGGGCAAGATTTGGGAGCCCCCAATTGTGTTGTGGGTGTGTGCCCCAAGAAAATTGTAAAGGCTCCGGATTCCGCCTTGAAGGATTCTGATAGTGGAAGGTGAACCAAACCCTTGGGTGCGGTTCATCGGATAATAGGGTGAGGCCTTTGTGGCATCTTGAGTAGGCCTCTTGTGGCGAGCTCACACCCCTCCAACGAGACGTACTCCCTTAACAAGGAGGAACTCGGGAATACATCCTCGTCTCTGTGTGTCCTCGGTTATTTCGATACCCGAGCTATTTACTTATGCAATTTACATTGTGATAGCCTTCGTGCTTGAAGTTTATATCTTGCTATCACCTTGTTGCTTGCCTTGCTTAGCATAAGTTGTTGGTGCACATAGGTGAACCTAGTATATTAGGTTGTTGGCTTGTTAATTTAAACACCTAGTTTTATTCCACAATTATCAAGCCTTAAACCGGAAAAGTTTTAATCGCCTATTCACCCCCTTCCCCCTCTAGGCGACATCTCGGCATCGTTTGTTCTTTCACTTGGTATCAGAGCCTCGGCTCTCTTTTTGGGCTTTACCGCCTAGAGAGTAAAGATGTCGTTTAGAGAATTAGTGCACGATCCCACTTTTATATTCGATGGCACAAATTATGATGTTTGGAAAATTCGCATGCTTAATCTTTCTAGGGACATAGACCCAATTTTAAAGAGTATTGTAGATATGGGTTTTTCTCCTCCAAAGGATTCCCAAAATTTATCTTTAGAGGATGAGAAAAACTATTATCTCGATACTCTAGCATCTAATGGTCTTATATGTGTTTTGAGCGATGTAGTGCTTATGTCAATCATGCCTTTCTAGAACGCTCATGAGCTTTGGACCAAAATTCAAGATAAATATGGAGTGTCCAACACTACTGAGGATTATTGTCCTCCCTCCACCTCCAGCCGTGATGAGTTCTCATCTTCGTCTACTTCACCAAAATGTGGTAAGCTAGCCACAAACTAATGTGATGGTGAGAAGTGATGGGTTTTGCAATTTGGATAGTGAGCTCATTGTTGATGATTCTTCACCTCTATCTCATTGCAATGCCTCATCTTTGGACTTTATCACATATAGCACTATAAATGATTTACATGCTAGTGTTGATAGTCCTTGCATATCATCCAAAAATTGCTTGGATAAATCTCTTGATGATATGCTTTCTTTATCTTGTTACCATGATAAAAATGTTTGTGTCCCCTCTAACTCTTGTATGAATAATAATGTAGAGGAAACCCAATTAGCTATGGAATAAAATGTGAACTTGAGTAGTTCAAAAAATAATTGTTCTTCTTCATCAACCACTTATTGCCTTATGGCTAAATCTTCAAGTAATGATGATGATGATAATAATGATGATGATGAAGAAAATAATGATGAACTCCTTCATAATAAAGGCTAATGGTTCTTAAGGCTATTTCAAAGAATAAAAATGCTTGTGATAACCTCTATGAAATCATGAGCACCCTTGTTGAGCGAGGGGATACTATTAAGGCCTTAGAAACAAGCCTTGAAGAAAAGGGTAAGATTGAAAGAGATGATGCTATGGAAAAGGCATCGTTAGAAGATGTCCTTGACGAAGAGCAAGAGACTCGGGCTTCTCTTGAGGAGAAACTCGAATCTATTGAGGAGTCTCATAATGAAATAATTGCTAAACTCATTAAAGAACGTGACCATGCTCATGCTAAATATAAAGTCACGAAAAAGGAAAATGATAGCTTTAAGGAAGAGCTTGCCAAGTTTTCTTCTTCCATTCCTAATGCTAATGATGCTTGTGCTACTAACTCCACCTCTTGTGAAGCATCTATTTTGAAGGAGAATGTTGAGCTAAGGGCTCAACTTGAGTTGCTAACTAGCAAGTATGGGAAGTTGGAAGAAAGTCATGAAAAGCTATCTAGCTCTAATGATGATCTTCTAGCATCCTATGCTAGTCTAAAGTTAGCTCATGAGGCTATCACTACCAAGGTAACATCTTGTGAGGCTCATGTGGATAATAGCACAACTTTACTAAAATTGCTATATTGCCATGTGCTAGTCCTAGTAGTTCATCCACTCACAATGTTGGTACCTCTTGTGATGAATTACTTGCTTTGCCTTGTTGCTCTAACAATGATGCATCTACCTCCTCTAGTACTTGTGTTGCCACTAACCATGTAGAGGAAATAAAAGACCTCAAGGCCCAAGTCGCTTCTTTGAAGAAAGGCTTGGAAAAGCGTCATGAAGGGAAGAGTGCACTTGACAACATGTTGAGTGTGCAACAATCCCCCAATGACAAGAGTAGACTTGGATTCAACTCCAACTACAAGAACAAGTCCAAGATTGATAAAAAGAAGGGCCAAGTACAAGTCAAGAATCCGGCCAAGATCATTTGCTTCAAGTGCAAGCTAGAAGGGCACCATGTTTGGGATTGCCCAATGAAGAAGAAGCCTCTTAGTGAGAAGCAGCTAGGGAAGCGGCCTCTTGTTCAATCTCATGCTCCACCCCGAGTTGAACAAAGGCCACCTCCTAAGAAGACTCAAGTCAATTCTCCTCAAGTTGAGGAGCCTATTAAGAAGAAAGAGAAGAGTTGATGTTGCTACCTTTGCCGTGGCAAGGGTCACTTTGCTTCTTCGTGCACTATCGGTAACCTATCCAACCCCATCTTAATTGATGATGCGTATTCATTAGAAAGGATAGAGTTGGCAATGTGTTTGCCAAATATGTGGGAACTCAAAGTGGTGTCAAGAAAAGTACCATTTGGGTTGCCAAGCCTATTGTGACTAACCTCTTAGGACCCAACTTGGTTGGGGACCAACAAGCTGAAACTTGATCAATAGGTATTTGTGGAGGACATTGGAGACTTGGCTACTTTTGAAGAATTAAGGGATCTTCATGGATATATTTCCTCAAGCCAAGTCAATTGGAATATATTGCTCTATCTCATATCCAATGCTTCCTCCTTGCGGTAACTTGTATGTAATTCATATATACATTGAAAGTTGCTTGCTCCCTTGCATGTGTTAGTTTTGTTCCTAGCATGTGATTGTATATGATATGCTTCTTTCCTACTTGTCTTGTTATTCAAGGTTGTGTATGATATTTGTGTATCATGTATGTATAACTTGTGTGTTGAGCTTTATTGGATCTTGTGTGGATTTCATTTGGCTCTTTGAGATATTAATGGACCATCCCATTATGGGGGAGTGATATGCTTTGTGCACTTCACAAACCTAAAAATGTGTGTACATGAGGCACACCACCTAGTATTGATATTTCAATATTATCTAGTTACTATGTGGTATGTCATATTCATGAGAAATTCAAATTCTACAATGTCCATTAATTTCTCTAGTTGGTTTTATTTGCCTCTTACTTAGATAAAATGAATTATCACATTATGGGGGAGTAATAAGCCATGTGCATATTACAATCCCACAAAATGTGAACATTTGAGGTTTGCCACTGAGATTTGATATTATAAATTATCTCATTCCTATGTGGCATGTTGGCTCGAACAAGTTCCATTTTCATTTTGGTTATCCTTTGGCTCTTGTTTGTGTGAGTTTGCTTGGTGTGGTTTTTCTCTAATATGCACTTCCATATATTATTTGGGAAACCATTTGTCCATATTATTCTAACCATGGCCTTGTCGGTTGGTTTGAATAGTTGGAACTACCAACAAACTTTATTAAAATATGGTGTTTTATTTCTTATCTCTTGCCAAAATATTTATTTTGACTACCATTGCCTTCCTTGCCTCTTGCATGGATCCTAATTTTCAATTTGTAGTGTTTAGTGTTGTAAATAAAATATGGATAGTAATGATCCCGTGTGCGTGCATTTTGTATTCAAATGCAAATATCAAAGATAATGCATGAATCTTGGGGGAGCATTCTTTTTTATTTAGAACACTATCCTATCTATCAACATTTGATCCTTTCAATTGGCATTTGATTTCTATCGTATGTGTTTATGGAAGACAAATATTTTTCTCTTGATGCTTTGTGCCATCATGAAAAGTGTAGAGGGTGTTTGGTTTATTTGGTGTAACCTTGCTCTCTCTTGGGAGTCTTGCTTTCTCATTTCCTGTTTTATGTTTATCCTATAGAATGAGAAAATCCTTTGACCATGTCTCTTTCTTTTATCTTATATGCTCATTGGCCTTGCCTTGGTGCCTTCAATTGGTATTAATTGCAATTTGATATCTCCTCCATAGATATTTGTTTCAATTGATACTTATTGTGGGAGCTTTGATACCATATTTATTTGTTTTACTTTACTTGATTTCGGTCAAGTATTATCCTCCTCTTGGTATCTTTTCTCCTAGTTGGTATCTTATTTTCAATTGGTGTCTTATCTCTCATGTGTTGTTTGATTTGATTCCTATTGATATCGCACTTCATGTGTTGATGTGTTTTGGAATCAATCATATGTTGATTTGATTTTTTCCTCAATCATGTGTTGATTTGGATTTTAATATAATTTGGACAACATTTTTGTGTCACACTTTGGTGTGCTCTCTTCTTGGTTTACTTGGTGTTTTCGTCCAAATTGTATCTCGTTTGGTTCTTGAAAGACTTTGCATGTATATTCTCTAACATATATATTATATGGCATGTTTGTCTTTCTAGTTCCAATATTTAGGGAATACTCCACCGAATCCTAAATCGGCTAAGATGTGCATGAAATTCAATTTCATATATATATGCACATATTTATGTGGAGTGTTTCCTATATATTGTAGTTCATCTAACTACTATGGAACCCAATGAGTTTGGGAACCATTTTGTACTTGAATTGTGTTTTAGGTACAATTGAGAAGCATTGGATGCTTGCCTCATTCATAAGGAAGGTGTTCTCACCATGTCATTTTAGGAGTCAAGCTATCATGACTAACAAAGGATCATCTTCTTCATCGTCAATGCATCTCGGTAACAAGTATCTATCTCATGCATACTTTCCTAGTCTGAACCTTGTGTAGGTTGCTTCTTGGCATGAAAGCTTTTATGTGCAATTGTTGTGGTTTTGGTTAATTTCCTTCACTTGATGTATCTTTGTGATATTTGTGATGAAATTGCAAAAACCTTCTTCGTCAATTGGTATTATTTCCTTGTGATACTTGTTGCCTATCTCAAAGCATCTACACTATCTCTTGTTCCCTTAGTGATTTGTGTGATGTCTTTGATATTTATGAAGTTCATTTATATACAATGAGATAAATTTGAGATATGTGCTATGCTTTTAAGCAATAATCTCTTTTGTATATTCATGACTTCCCTTTTGGATACCGTGGTCTCCTCCTCTTCGACCATTTCATATGTGCAAGTTTCTTTGTGGATGTATATCGTCAATGATTTGTCCACTTAGAAACCCATACATATGAGAGAGGTCACCTTTAGTTGGTATCCTATTTATTTCGAGCCACCTTGTTTTTCATCCATAATTCTTTGGTGGCTCCAAATTTGTCTCATGAGTGCTTGTCTTATTTCTATTTGCATCTTTGCGCACTCAGATCTTTGACTTCATGCTTACCATGGTGAGCATGTTGATTTTATTGGCTCAATATTCTCACTAGCTCTTGGCCTTTTCAATTGGTTTTAGTTTCCAATTGGTATCCTTGGGTTTGTGAACATATTCTTTTTGAAAGATCTTCTTTGTATCTTGGTTGGGCCTATCTTATGTTGAATCTTTGAAAATTGGTATCTTCTTATGCCTCAACCATATCCTTGGTGCAAGTGCTTTGTTTTGCTTTTGCTTTATGCACACTTGCACTTGTTGCGTGTTCTAGATGATTTTTGGGGGAGCAAGGATTCCATTTTTGTGCACTCCTCAATAGTGCATGAACATTTATTTAGAACTCTCGCTTTGGATCTTTTCGATTGCTTTTCTCCTTTGTGGAGAGGTTTAGAATGATTTCATCTTTTTTGCAATCTTTCGATCCTCAATATAGTTTGATTCCCTCTAATTATTCGTCAATGAATATGTGCATTTGATTTCACTCATATCTTGAGAAATGCACACTTTATGGAGGAACTCAAATTATATTGGCTTTCTAAATTTTTCTTCCCATTTCGGCAATCGATGCCAATGGGGGAGAAGTTTAGAGTGTTTAAGGGAATTTGGGTTTTATGCTTATGCTTTTGTTGCATTTGCATTAATGCGCTTGCATCCTTGCTTGTTTGTCTTGCAAGGTTGCTTAATTCAATATATAAACCCTCTTATAAGGGATTGTCATCAATTACCAAAGTGGGGGAGATTGAAAGTGCATGGTTGCCCCCATGTGTGGTTTTGGTAATTAATGACAATCTCTATGGACTAATGTTTATACCGAGCTACTTGTAGGTGTGTCCATTTGCATTGCTTGATCTCCATTTGTTGGAGTCAAGGCTACGGGAAGAAGCTATATGTTGATCAAGGCTAAGTGCAAGTTGATCAACACTCAAGGTATTTCTCCATGAGTATGAATGAAGTGAAGGATCCTATGTTGCTCGTGGAGGATGGCGTCTTGGTGATCGTCATCAAGTTAAAGGCCAAGTGAAGATATGCCGAAGAGTGCTTCTCCCATATTGGTGTATGGGGGAGCAACATGTGAATCTTCACCAAGCGCAGCGCAATCAAGAAAGGTGGTTCGTCTTGAGGAGATGAAGATCGTCTTCATCGACCTCAAGTGGATTATGCGCAAGGCAAAGGTATGATCTTGATAGGGTTTCCTTTTTACCGGTCTCATGATGTTTAGTGAGAGACCGGATTATAGGATAGTTAACCGTACTATCAAGAGGGGCTCTCGACCGAGTATCTTGATCGTATCGTTCGTGGAGAGCTCAAACCTTTGCATCCTTACATCCTTGTAATCATCTTTATTGGTTCTTATTTGGCTCTTATCGTGGTGTGGTCTTGGTGCTTGTCGTGCTTGTCATGACAAGGCCAAGTTCACCGAAAACGGTTTTCATATGCGTCTCCTATTACGTTTTTGGTTTTGGAGGTTTTTCGGTTCGTCTTTCATAGAGGTTTTTCCTTTCTCCATTTGGTTTTATCCTCCCTTGTTGTACTATGATGTTTTTCGATATATCCTTGTAGAGCTCGTCGTTACGAGTCTAACGAGCCCAAGATCATCGAACACGGAGTCCGAATGCGAAAGATATGCCCGTTTTCATTTTGCATTTTCTGCAGTTTTCAGTGGGGGCGGAAGTTCCGGCCCTGAGGCCGGAAATTCCGGCCCAAGCACCAGAAGTTCCCGGCCCATATTTCATCTGAGCTTTTTTTTTGCTAAGTCCTTTCGGCGTTTCTCTCTGGAGGGGGTCCGGAAATTCCGGTCCTTGGTCCGGAAGTTCCGGTTCTAGGAAAATTTGGCTAATTCGTTTTCGCATTTTCTCTATGGAGGGGGTCCGGATCTTTGCACCGGAGGTTTGCTCCGGAAATTTCCGGACCACCGGAAGTTCCGGTTTATGCAGCGGAAGCTCTGGCCCCTGGCCGTAAGTTCCGGTACATAACACCAGAAATTCCGGCCCCTCGCTGCTCCAACGGTCAAATTTTGGGGGGGGGGGGGGGCTATAAATAGCCCCCTTCTTTCCAAGAGGTCAGCTCACTCACTCCTCTCTTCCTCCATTGTTGCAAACTTGTGAGCTTGATTTCTCTCAATCCCTCCAATGATTCTTGCCCAAATTTAGGGATTCAAGAGAAGAGATCTAGATCTACGTTTCCACCGAACAATCTCTCCTCTAAGTGAGGGAACCTAGTGGATCTAGATTTTGGAGTTCTTACTGTTTCTCCTCTTTGTTCTTCGTCTTAAATCCCTCCATAGCATTAGTTGCTTTGTTTGGATTTTGGAGAGAAGGATTGGACCACTTAGTGTGTTCTTGCCTTTTGCATTAGTTGCATCGGGTTGTCCTCTCCAGGGTGATTCGTGGGATTGAAGTTCGAGAAGCTTGTTACTCTTGGGTGCATTGTGTCCCCAAGAGCTTGTGCCTCTTGGGTGCATTGTGTACCCTAGACGGTTGGTGGTGCCACGAAGACTTCGAGTTGTGAAGCTTCGGGCAAGATTTGGCAGACCCCAATTGTGTTGTGGGTGTGTGCCCCAAGAACATTGTAAAGGCTCCGGATTCCGCCTTGAAGGATTCCGATAGTGGAAGGTGAACCAAACCCTTGGGTGCGGTTCATCGGAGAATAGGGTGAGGCCTTTGTGGCATCTTGAGTAGGCCTCCTGTGGCAAGCTCACACCCGTCCAACGAGACGTACTCCCTTAACAAGGAGGAACTCGGGAATACATCCTCATCTCCGCGTGCCTCGGTTATTTCTATACCTGAGCTATTTACTTATGCAATTTACATTGTGATAGCCTTCGTGATTGAAGTTTTATATCTTGCTATCACCTTATTACTTGCCTTGCTTAGCATAAGTTGTTAGTGGACATAGGTGAACCTAGTATTTTAGGTTGTTGGCTTGTTAATTTAAACACCTTGTTTTATTCCGCAATTATCAAGCCTTAAACCGGAAAAGTTTTAATTGCCTATTCACCCCCCCTCTAGGCGACATCTCGGCATCGTTTGTTCTTTCACCCTTTCAGTGGTATCAGAGCCGATCTATGCGTAGTATTGCTGGTACGTTAGAACACATATTTAATGTGGGCGTCGATTCTATAATTGTTATCCTCTCACGTGAACTTGTCATACTGTTGGATTGTTTGATGAAGCAGCCCGGACCGACCTTACGCGTACTCTTACGCGAGACTGGTTTCGCAATTGACATATGTCTTGTACCATATATGCGGCTGGCGGGTGTCTGTCTCTCTAGCAATGGCGGTATGGCATTTTCAACGGAGGGCCCCGAAAGGGGTGTGATAGAGACAAATATCTAATCAGTGTTGTGGTTGAAAGTTCGTAGGTATAAGAACGGTTCTCATGCGAAAGCCCTAGCAGCCCCGTAAAACTTACAAATAGATAAAGTAGAGGCGTCTAACTTTATTTTGCGAGGGCGAGTGATATGATATGGTACGGTAAGTGTTTTACGAAATATTTAGCCGTCATGGTGGATGCCCCTGTAGATTCGCGCCGGAGCAAGATGGGGATCATGCCACAACGCCCCGATGGAGATCAAGGAGCGGGCACCATATCATATCGCATTACATTTGATGTTAATTGTGTGCTTATATTACACTACCAGGAAAAGCATTATAGGGAGGTTGCCTGTCTGTGGCGCACCCTTAATCCATGCGCCACAAAAAATAATTCTGTGGCGCATGGCTTGTCGATGCGCCACAGAAATTTGAACATTCTGTGGCGCATCATTAGCACATGCGCCACAGAATATCAACTTTCTGTGGCGCACGGCACGCCATGCGCCACAGAAAGGGAGAATTCTGTGGCGCACCACTCTTCATGCGCCACAGAATATGCGTGGGCCCCACCTTCAATCAGCGGGCCGTGGTCCATCTCGGCCTTTTCTGTGGCGCACCGTGGCTGGTGCGCCACAGAAATTCATCTTTCTGTGGCGCATGGATAAGGATGCGCCACAGAAAGTTGAATTTCTGTGGCGCACCAGCCACGGTGCGCCACAGAATAGCTACTTTCTGTGGCGCATCAGGGCCCGTGCGCCACAGAATGTGGACGCCCAGATCTACAAAAAGGTGGTAGACCACCTTTCCCCATGTGACCCCCTTCTTCTTCCTAGCTCCCATCTTACTAACCCGAGGTCCTTCTCTCTCCCATGCCATTTTGACCATCCTATTCTCCATTATTTGTTATTAAACCTACCACAATTTGATATATAATTGGTGAGGGCTTGGGGAGAGTCTCCATATATATTCTCCTCCTCTCTTTTTGTCCACTATTTTCTCTCCATCACCACACACTCTCTCTCATCGATCACGGTCACGTCTCGGCAACGGATCTAGATCTACAAGGTGGGTATTGGTGTATGGATGTTGTTGAAGGCATGAGAAACTTGTCGGCGGCGATTACAGTATGCATGAAACTTGTGTGTGTGGTTTGATTGAATCTTTGCATGTTGTAGCTTGCGCCGGCGTGGTGCATGGATGTTTGCCGAAATGTTGATTCATTTCCATTTCGGTGAATTTTTGCACCACCCATATGTCCCTACTTTTAGGGGAAGTCATGCCGAATTTTTCCGTCGAACATTTCCGACTTCCCGCATGAGAAGCTTGTATGTGTGTGAGCATGTTGCGATTACTTAATTCTAATTAATAACACATACTCTGTATGTATACCGCGTAGGCGACCATGGTCATCAAGATGAGCTCGGTCGAATCGACAACTACAGGAAGAAGCGAAGGCGGAAATGAGACGGTGCAACGGGCGCCAGATACGATGTCCGTGTCGAAGTTGCAAACTTGTGAGATGGATCGACCCTGATTCCGGACAATTGGAGGAACACCTGCTCAGGCGCGAGTTTCATGGAAGGCTTCAACCAAGCGCCGACAGCAAATGCTGCGCCTGAAGACGAGGGCGGGCAAGATGATTGTGACGACGGAGATGCCGACATACATGGTCATGATTGTGGTGGAGAAGACGTTGACACGCCGCAGAGCTCGCTAATGTCGGCCTTGATGGATTCTCATGTTCAAGAACTCCTCCTGAAGAACGCGAACACCGATAGAGAGAAAGCCAAGCTGGCGCAAATGGAGATAGACGGGAATACTCCGTTGTATCCTGGGTGTCGGCCACAGGATACGCGCTTGCAAGTAATGCTTGATGCTCTGGAGATGAAGTCGGAGAACAAATGGACCGATGCGAGCTTCAACAAGAACATGCAATTCTTCCACGAGCGTCTTCCCGAGGGGAACACATTGCCAACTAGTATCGAGGAGGCCAAGAAAGTCGTTTGCCCTCTTGACCTACCGTACGTTAAATACCACGCCTGCGTCAATGATTGCGCAATTTATCGGGGCGAGTACGAGGACCGAACCACATGTCCGGTGTGCGGCCAAGGACGATACAAGAGCCGTGGGAAGAAAGTTCCTCAAAAAGTGGTATGGTATTTTTATATCACTCCCCGTCTGCAGCGGTACTTCGTGGACCCTAAGGAAGCAAAGCTCATGCAATGGCATGCGGAAAGGGAGAAGCCCGAAGAAGATCCGGAGAAGGGCAGGATCCTTACACACCCTTCAGACGCTAGCCAGTGGCAAGAGTTGGACGCCGTCGCCAATTTCGGAGGCGATGCAAGGAACGTCAGGCTCGGTATGAGCACCGATGGACTCAATCCGTTCGGTAACCAGAGTAGCACGCATAGCACCTGGCCCGTGTTTGTATGGCCTTACAACCTTCCCCCGTGGTTGTGCACGAAGCAAAGGTATATACACATGAGTATTCTCATTCAGGGGCCGAAACAAGCAGGTGTCCACATACATACGTATCTCGCGCTGTTGAAAGAGGAGTTAGCCACGTTGTGGGCGACGCCAGTCCGTACGTGGGATGCCTACACTGGAGATTATTTCCCCATGAGAGCCGCGTTGCTCACGACGGTGCAGGACTATCCTGGTTGAGCATATGTATCTGGCCAGGTAGGCCACGGATTCTGCGCATGTGTCAGGTGCATGGATAGGACCCCGCATCTCCAGCTACCAAGGAATCCCGGGTCTTCGAAAACTGTGTACCCAGGGGCTCGAAGGTGGCTTCGCATGGATCACCCGTGGAGAAAACGCGGTGACCTGTTCAATGGTAAGGAGGAGCTCGATGGAGCCCCGAGCCCAAGGAGCGGCACAGAAATCGACGAGCTGTTGAGAAATTGGGAGGAGTGCCCCGCGCCGGGAAAGAAACGACCGAAGGTAGATCCGCTGCTGGGTGTATGGAAAGCGAGGTCTGTTTTCCACGACTTGCCGTACTGGAAGGTCCTCAAGACGCCACATAGCCTCGATATGATGCACATTACGAAGAATGTCACCGAGAGTCTGCTTGGCACTCTTTCCAACATGCCGGAAAAGACCAAGGATGGGACAAAAGCAAGATACGATCTGAAATGCCTTGGTGTCAGGAAAGATCTTCAGGCCCCCGATAGTGATGACGACGATGGTGATGATGATCAGACTGAAGGGACTCAAGGTCACCGCAAAAGGCTAAAGAGGAACACGGTGGTGCTTCCCGCTACATGCTTCACTATGAGTCTGGAGGAGCTCGAGCAGTTTTACAGGTGTCTTGCAGGAGTCAAATTTCCTCATGGTTACGCGGGGAAGATAAGCAGATATATGGACGCAACGAAGAAGAGGTTTACCGGGATGAAGTCTCACGATTGTCACGTGCTGATGACGCAGATACTTCCCGTTGCGATTCGAGGGATAATGGACGAGCATGTCCGTGATACGCTGCTTGCTCTTTGCAACTTTTTTTACGTCATCAACAGGAAGACGATCGGCGTGAGGCAGCTCGACCGGCTACAGGAAGAGATCGTGCTGATACTATGCGAGCTCGAGATTTACTTTCCGCCCTCATTCTTTGATATCTGTGTGCATCTCCTTCTGCATGTCGTTGATGACATCAGGCAGCTCAGGCCAACGTTCATGCACTATATGATGCCATTCGAAAGGATGAACGGTGTCATGAAAGGATACGTCCGCAACAGGTCCCATCCAGACGCAAGCATAGCCAAGGGCTTTCTAACCTACGAGTGCATCTCCTTCTGCCAGAATTATCTAAGCACCGAGAACCAGGATGTTGGTCTGCCCACGAGGAAACACTTCGGCAGGCTCAATGGATATGGTCACCGAGAGGGCAGCAGCACAACCTTTGTCAGCATGCAGGGTCAAAAGGACGACTTTGACAGGGCTCACCGGGTCGCGCTACAACACTTACAGTTGATCAAAACTTGGGTGGAACAGCACAAATGCTTACTACATTACATCAAACTGGGCCGACCGAGGAAGAAGGGAGACGTAACCAGAGCGCACAACTCTACCTTCACGCGTTGGTTCAAGCAAAAGCAACTGGAGCTAGCAAAGAAGAAAGCACCATCTACGGAAGATGAAAGACTCATATTCTCCTTATCACTGGGTCCATCGCACAACGTAAAGACCTATCAGGCGTACGACATCAACGGCTACAGATTCTACACCGAGGAAAAGGACAACAAGTCAGAATATCAAAACTCAGGAGTAACTATGCTATCCTACGGCGATGAGGAGGCTACTGTCAAGGAAAGATACTTCGGAAGGATTGAGGACATATGGGAGCTCAACTACTGTGGAGAGTTGGTGCCAATGTTCTGTGTAAGATGGGCCAAGGACGTCGTCAAAGAAGGCCGGTATTTCACCACCATGGTAATACCCGATGCCAAATCGAAGAACGCCTCCGCGAAAAATGAGCCATGGGTACTCGCTAGCCAAGTCGAGCAATGCTTTTTCATTACCGACCCGTCAAAGCCTAGCCGTGTTGTCGTGAGGAGGGGCAAGAGGAGCATCATCGGAATGGAAGGAGGCGCCACCGAGCAAGACTTGGACAACGAGCCAAAGATCGAGGAGGAATTCGACAAGTTCTTCGACATGCCTACTACTAGTACACAAAGAAGGAAGACCTCCCTACCTACCAAAGGTTGTCCGTTCACGCGAAGAAATCTCAAGGTCACCGGCCTAAAGTTTTCAACCGCGAAGAAGGGAAAGAAGAGAATCTAGCTCGCGGAACCAAGACGAAGAAGACACTTTTTTGGTGTATTTAAGCATGTCATGGGTGAGCTACACAAAATTAAATGAAATAGGGCAACATATAAATTAATACCCACATATTCCATATATAATTGTTTAGGTGCTTTATACAAAAACCCACTAAACCACAAACTACATGATGCAAACATGAACATGGATGACAAATTAATATTCATTGCATTTTTCTGATAAAAATAGACATATACTTTGTATTAATTGGATTTGTAAAGCAAAAGGAAAAAAATAAGCAAAAGGAAAAAAAATGTGGGATTTATGCTCCAGGAGTATTTGAACTCTGGTCTCCAGAAAGGAAGAGAAGGAGCGAAGCCACTGGGCTGTGTGTGTGCATGTGTTACGATACAGCAGTAAAACCTTTTATTTTACAGACCCATATATTTCTGTGGCGCACCAACTGGTGGATGCGCCACAGAATCCTAACTTTCTGTGGCGCATCTATCCGCGGGTGCGCCACAGAAATCTCGGGCCTCACCTTACATGTGGGGCCGCCCCCTGTTAGGCCAGATAATTCTGTGGCGCACCTCCTAAAGGATGCGCCACAGAATTCCCTATTTCCGTGGCGCACGCCCGCTCACATGCGCCACAGAATTTTTCGCGGCCACTTACATGTGGGGCCGCCCCGCGCTGCCCCATTCTTCTCCAAAATTTCCCAATCGTCCCTAACTTCCCGCGCGCGCGACCGACCCTGCACCTCTTGCTGGCGATCACCCTTCCACCCCTCGCCGTCGACGCCGCCACAGCTCCCCGACACCGGCCGCCCCGGCGCCCTTCGACGCCCTGCTCCCCTGCACCCTCGGACCGGCGGAGCGCGGAGGACCTCGACGCCGCGCGCGCCCAACCGGCCTACCACAGCACCTCGACGCCGCGCGGGGCACCTCGACGTCGCCGCCCCTCCCCGAGGTTAGCTGCCCTTCCCCTTTCTCTCCCAAGCCCTCCCCTCCCCTGCCCTCCCCTCCCCTCCCCTGCCCTCCCGTCCCAGCATGCACACTAGGTGCTTGTGTTAATGCATCCCCCATGACAGCCCAAGGTCCAGAGCATACAGCCCTCCCCTCCCCTCCCCTGCCCTCTCCACTCCCCTGCCCCCTCCCTCCCCTTCTCTGCCGCCGGTGTTCCTGCACGCAAGGTGCTCGACATAATGGCCGAGCATGCTTCCTGCTAGTGTTGATGCAAATGTTGGTTAGATTTATGCTTGATGCAATGCTTGATACAATTGCGTTTTAGAAATGCTTGATGCAATGCTTGATGCCATGGCTGCACACTAATTGGTTGATGCAATGCTTGATGCAATGTACATTAAAAAAATGCTAAGTCTGAAAACAGTTTAGATTAGCCCACTTTGCATGCAAATTGTGGGAAATATGCTCTACCAAATTTTGTAAATTTCATATCATTAGAAAGAGCTAAACCTATAGATTAATAGGCATCAATTGTTTGTCCAAATTAAAAACTATAACAGACTAAATCATGTAAGCCAAAATGCTATGTTTTATCTGTTTTCTGAAAAACCTGAAAAACTGCTAAGTCTGAAAACAGTTTAGATTAGCCCCCTTTGCATGCAAATTGTGGGAAATATGCTCCACCAAAATTTGTAAATTTCATATCATTAGAAAGAGCTAAACCTATAGATTCATAAGCATCAATTGTTTGTCCAAATTAAACAATATAGGAGACAAAATCATGTAGGCAAAGTTGCTATGTTTTATCTGTTTTCTGAAAAACCTGAAAAACTGCTAAGTCTGAAAACAGTTTAGATTAGCCCCCTTTGCATGCAAATTGTGGGAAATATGCTCCACCAAAATTTGTAAATTTTATATCATTGGAAAGAGCTAAACCTATAGATTCATAAGCATTATTTGTTTGTCCAAATTAAACACTATAGGAGACTAAATCATGTAGGCAAAGTTGCTATGTTTTTATCTGTTTTAAACTCTTAATAACATTTAACCTAAATTCTGTTTTATCATGTAGGCAGCCCGCCGCCACCGCCGCCACCGGAGGAGCTCATCGACAAGTGGTGAGAAATGTGTTGATGAATATATGTGTGTCCACGACCATCGTGTCGTTGTTGTTTGTGCTCCGACCATCGTGTCGTCGAGATGTTGATACTATTTCAGAGATGCTTGTGCAGGTACCCCGTGAGGCCCTTGAGATTGCCGGAACGTCGATTAACTTCCGTTCCGGCAAATTCGGGTACTCCATATGTCCCTTTTTTAGCAAAGGTCATGCCGAAATTTTTCGTGAATTTTGGCATGACTTTGCTAAAAAAAAGGGACATATGGGGCATGGGCCGGGGTATCTTAGTACTAAATTAAGTGATGTTTTTCTTATATTTTGTTGTACTAACTTTTGCCTCTTTTTAATGAAGTGCAAACATGTCGGCCGACGCGCCCGGCCCTTCTAAACACATGAGCGTCGAAGAAGAAGCACGAGAAAAGAACAAGGCGTTCTGGGACGTGAACCCGGAGATGGGGGATGCGGAGGCCGCCGAACTGGCTCGTGACGGCGATGGTGACTTCCAATTAGCAGAGATGGAGATGGAGGATGCGGAGGACACCGACGGAGATGGGGACGCAACCACCACCACCGATGGCGGCGACCACACGGATGTCGGGGGTGACGACCACACGGATGGCGGTGGTGGTAACACGACCGCTAAGAAGCTTAAGAAGCAGAGGAAGGAGCGGACACCGCAAGCGGTCGGCACCGTCACCGACACGTTCACTAAGGTCTCCAAAAGTGGCCAACCCCAGGAGCCATGGGGCGTCGCAAAAGGGTACGGAATGCAACTAGGGTGCATCCTCCGGGAAACCGTGTCGATCAACACGTATGACCTCAGGAGCGCGGAGAATGAGGCTTTGCGCACACAACTCCTCAAGAGGCTCCACGAACGATACATTTTCCCGGACGATGGAAACAAAAGGGTGGACAGCTTCGCCATCACGAAGATGAACAATTGTTTGACCAGCTGGAGAGGCCGGGTGAAGGCGAAGATTGAAAAGGGTCTTAGCTGGGAAGAGATCAGTACCAAAGAGCCGTACATCGACATAGAAGAGTTCGAGGCATTGAAGTTGTCCTTGGCATCTCCGGAGGCTAAAAAATGGACCGAGTGGGGGAAGCAAATGCGGGCAATGAACTTAGGCAACCACCATTTGGGAAGCGGCGGTTACGCAGGAAAAAAGCCTGTTTGGGACAAGGAGGATGCCGAGGTTGCGAGACTTGGGAAAGAGAACCCTTGGCATAAAATCACGGACGAGCAAGGTAGGAACTTTGTTCGGTCCCGCTACTATCTGAAGCCGGGGACGGGGGAATTTGTTACCGACTACAAAGATGTGCTGGATTTCGAAAAAGTTCTGGTAAGGAACTTAATTACCCCGGATATCTCAAAGTCCATTTTCGTTGATTTCTATACATGGGTTCACGTTTATTTGCTTTGTCCGCAGGAGGCTGAGTTGAAGGCTGCGGCTGAGGCCGGCCCGTCGTCCCAGGAGGCAGCCGGCCCGTGGGACACGACTTTCAACCGGGCGATGAACGTTTACAAGGGGAGGGACAAGTCAAAGCCTCCGACGTCAGCAGGCCGTGTGACCGGCTTTGGTACGTCGATGAAGTTCATCGAGTACTACAGCACGGACACCGACACAAAAAGGGAGAGGAGGAAGCCGGCTAAAGATAAAGCCGAGGTTCTCGAGCTAAGGAAGAAGCTGGAGACACTAGAGAAAGAAAAGGTGGACTCCAGCATGGTGGACAAGCTAGTGGCCGAGAAGCTGGAGGAGAGGCTCCGGACTTTCTTACCCCCTGGATTGTATGAGGGATTAGCTGCTTGGCAAGCGAGAGGTCAACAGGGGCCGATACACTTGCCCAGCTTCGACGGCAGCACCTCCAGCAATAACGTGTCGCCGGTCTTGCTGCCCCCTGTCGTGTCGCCGGTCCTGGTGACCCCACCGGTGCCCCCCCGGCAGGAGAATAATGACAATGCGCACGAGCGCCCGGACAATGATAGGCCGGCCGCCGGCACCGGCGCCCTTGTCTCGACATTAGCCGAGCTCAACGCCATCGACAAGGTAACTAATTAGTTAGTCCGCGACATCTTTTATGACTACATATGCCTTTGATGACTGCCATATCTCATGCATGCATGGTGCCCAACATGTGTTGACTCCCAGGACACGCTTGCATACTCCTGCATAGGGTGGGGGCCGGCGGAGAGTTGAAGGAAGTCGCGTTGGCCAAGATAGTACAACTTCTGACCCACGATATACACAACACTCGAATGAGTGAGGCCGTGATGAAAGTCAATGTCACGGAGGTACTGCCTGAGTTCCGTGACATCGACCCCCCCACGCAACCTCCGGGAGCTGAGAAACACATGAAGCTTGGCGAATGAGGAAAGTGGATGATGGAATGGCCGAAGACCCAGATTCGTCTTGGGGATGTTATTCATGGGGTCGGTCGCACCGGCGGCGCCACCTCGAGGCCTCGGCTCCCGCTCGTTCGGCCCCCGTCGAGGCGGCCGCAAAAAACTATTGCGGAGGAACCGGCGCCACAAGTAGCCGTCGCCACCACCCAGAAGGAACCGCCGGTCGCCGCCCCCACCGGCCGGAAGCTACCGCCGGTCGCCGCCACCACCGGCCGGAAGCTACCGCCGGTCGCAGCCACCACCGGCAGGAAGCTACCACCGGTCGTCGCCGCCACCAACCGCCACAAACAGTTGTTGGGAACGTCTTCACCGGTTAGTTCTGACTTTCCGAATTCCCCGACTTTCCGACTTTCCCGACTAACGGATGTGCTATCGTTTATGTTTAGGACAAAGCCGTTGCACCTGAACTTGGTGGCAACGAGGATGAGGACAATGATGTCAACCTCGATGACTACATCAACACTGGCGCCTGCAAGGATGATATGTACATGCCTCATGTGGATGAAGAACCCTTCCGCGACAACCGCGGTCAAGCTGCTCGTCCCACTTCATGCACACAACGCCTGGCCTTCACGCCTCCGGATGCCGGCGATCATCAAGCTCCCCCGGGTAACGTTTTCAGCCCTAACACTCTGATGGAAACTGTTAAAGCGGGGTTCACTGCACCCCCACAATCCCCAGAGAAGAAGAACAAGATCAAGAAGCATAGGAAGAGAAAAGGAGCCTCCACCTCTGCGAGCCAGCCAACTCCTAAGATCCGGGGTCTTGAAGACACGATTCCACCCCGTGCGGATGGCTTCCCCTGAGTTCATGTAGCTGGTGAACCTATCTTGTCTGGGGACTTGCTCCGCCTCGCAGAAGGACCCATGGTTGCTTTGCAGCAAAGTATCTTGTATCTGGAGGAGCAGCTTCTTAAAGAAAAGCATCCGAGTTACCCGGCGTTCGCGGTCCACGTGCCAAAGGAGCTGGTGGACTTCGTCCAGGAAGACCCTGCGGATGTGTTCTTCATCGCGTACGAGGACATCTTCAAACTCTTTCACACTCAACGGCTGGACTATAACATGGTCCGTCTATATGCGCTCGATATGGCGATGAAGATCAGGAGAGATGCGACCCCGTACGTCGCGATAGTGGATCCTTACTACATGCGCGACAGCCATCTGGAGGAAGGGTCAAAGACAAGGGAAACGGCCAAGGAGTACCTCGTAAGGGTCATGCTGGCCAACAAGAGGAAGAGCACCCTTCTTCTGCCTTTCTTTTTCGAGTAAGTACACATCCGCTCGCCACCATCGTATCTTATGCCTTCTTGTACATTTCTTCCATCGCTGATCCTTTGTCCAACATTCCGTTTCAATTGTGTTGAGCAGGGACAAGTACTGCGCACTCATCTCCGTAGCCCCGAGGTGGTCCATTGCCACTTATTTGGACTCGGGGAATAAATCCACGCCGAGACGATACACCAGAATAAAGGGTGTTCTGGATGACGCTCTCGAGGCCTATGCCCAAAAGGGCGGCCCATTCCATAACAAGTCGGAATTTTTCACGGATGAAAACACACACAAGTTTCAGCATGGGAGCGGATTCCATTGCATCAAGCAACTGGATGGCGTGAAGGAGGCCTACTACGCCCTCCATCACCTTAAAGGAATTGTCCGGGATTGCGAGAAAACGAAGTTTCCATCGGGTCTCGCAGAATACACCAAATCAGAGGATGCTCTCACCGATGCTGATTACAGAGCAGACTTCCATCGCATCCAGCTGCAGTTGACAACGATCATCCTCGAAGATGTCCTTCACAGATCAGGGGCCTACCACCACCACAGAGGTATTATATATAGAAGTGCATGCGTAGGGTTATCTATTATATATATGCTATGCTATGAAACCCAAATAGGATAGCCATATGATTGTCTTGCCTCTCTACTTAGATGAATAAATTATACTCTATTTTATATCACTAACCTATATATATATCCCAATTTATCTTCAGTGTTGTCTCAGAGGAGTATCGAAGAATGACTAGAGGCACAGTATGACACCAGGGAGTGGAGGACGAAACAAGGCTTTCTACCGTTGCCGGAGCCGCGAAAGTAGAGGACTCCATGATTATGCATGCTCCCGGATCATAGTTAGGCGGCGAACACTTGATTTGTAATGTGTAGTGTGAAATGTTGAACTTTTGGTTGTATATACATGACTAGCTAATTGTGTTTACATTCGGCACTTTTGTGACTATGTGTATATATATATGTATCTCGATCGGGCCACTAATTAAGTAATATATATGTGTGATGACATATTGATTAATATCATTGTCTGTTTATATACCTGTCAAATATACCTGTATTTTCTGTATAAACCTGTATAAATACTGTATATACGTGTATTTATACAGCAAAATAAAAAAATACAGTTTTTCTGGTTAACACTTCTGTGGCGCACCTTTTTTAGTTTTTGTGGCGCACCACTTTCTATGGCGCACCAAGGGCAGTGCGCCACAGAAAGCCTCTCCATAGGGTCCTGGCGACCTATTTCTGTGGCGCACAGACAGGGGTGCGCCACAGAAAGTTGATATTTCTGTGGCGCATATCCCTGGTGCGCCACAGAAAATATTTTTGTGGCGAGAATTCTGTGGCGCACCAGGCTAGCCCACAGATGCGCCACAGATAACCAAAATGGTGCGCCACAGATAGCCTATTCTGTGGTAGTGTTATACGGATCGCAGACAGAAGCGTGTTGTATTTTCGTCCGCGGTGGAGTACGGTCCGTCAATGTTAATTGCTAATTGCACACAGAGAATGGATTAGGTTAATATTAGCTGTTTGGTTGTAACATCCCAAAATTTTGGAATGTTAGAAAAATCACAAAAATTTAAAACTTTTACTATTGGATAATTTAAAGGCTCCAAAAATCAAGAAAATCATATTTAGAAAATTGTTTTGACATCTTCAAGGGTATTTTATTGTAAATATTCCTTACCTTCCTTTTTTCGACATTTAAAGTATTGGAAATAAAATACTTATTTTGTATTTCTATAAATTAAAAAAAACCTTTTTGGAAAAGTATTTCAATTATTTTGACAAAGCCCATATTTAAATGGGTATTTGTATTTAAAGGAGTTACCAAACCCTATTTAAATAAAATGTTTTGTTCCAAATTAAATTTATTGAGTTTATCATTTTGAATGATATTACTCATAGTATTTTTCCTGGATTTAATTAGTTATTTTAGAAACACTTTTTTTCCAATATGTCAAAAATGGCATAAAGTTGCCATTTGAATTCAAATAAAAATTTCAAAATATTAATTTTTGAAAAGATATGATTTTGATTCCAAAATTTTTTTAAAGCATATACTGAATTTTAAAATTTTTACAATTTTATTTGACCTGATTTGGATGCCTAAATCATAAGTTACAAAAGGAATCAGATATTAAAAAAAACAAGATGATGACGTCATGCATGATGTCACCTCGTCTTCAAGCCTTAGACGTGAATCACGCACGGAGAAACAGCCCGTTATTGCCATTTCTCTCCAAATTGATTCCGGACGATTTAATTCCTCAAATTGCGTGCCGTTTGATCCTACAAATAGCCCTCCACCTCCTCTACCTTTTGCCCCCAAAATCCCCCTCCTTGAGCCCCCAGGCTGCCCTAATTTTGGCCGCCATTGCCGCACGTCGGCCGCCGTGTCGAGCTCGACTCCAGCGAGCTCCGGCCTCTCCTATCCCTACCGCTTGTCCCTCTCTCCTCCCCATGCCGGCGCGCACATTCTAGACATCGCCGCGTACCCCAAGGAACACCGAGATGATGAGCACGACCTCGACCCAAACATCGCCGCCGTCGCGGACAGGATTCCGACGAGGTGAGCTCTCCCCGTGTACTGCAGTGATGTCCTTCGTGGCCTCCGTGTCTTTGCGCATCTCCGTGACCCCTTGCTCGAATTTTTTCCTGCAGAAAATCGACGAGCCCGTGCTCGACCCGAAGGTCACCGGCGCCGCTGCAACTCCGGCCGCTTCTCCCCATCGTTCTAGGATGCACATGAGCACGCCCCCGCGCCAACAACCCCGCCTCATCGGTCCGCATCTCGTCGTCGTCTTCCCTGAGCTCGAGGACCACCGGAGCAACGAGGACATCGACGCCCGAGCCGTCGCGCCACCGCCCTGTCCATCTCCGGCGAGCCCTCCACCACGCTGGTGAAACCCTAGAATCTCAGCCGTCCGATTCAACTCCTACGGCCACGATTAGATCTTTTATTTTGAACCGGTATGGTTAGATCTAGACCATTAGAACCAGATCCAACGGCCCAGGATCAGATCCAGTCAGCGCCACGTCACTGCCTCGTCAACACCCAGTCAGTAGAAGCAGCCAACCGGAGGACGCCGCGTGGACAAGCATTTTCTGCGATTTTTTCCCGAATTAGAATTAAATGGTAGTTTTGCAGAAAAGCCCCGGCAACTTAGATCTATCATATCTTTTTAATGGTTTGGCTAAATTCAATTTTTTTTATATACTTGAAATACTTGGAATCTGTAGAATCTTTCTGGAGTTTTAGTTTTCTGTTTGGCCAGTGCTAGGCGTAGGCCCCCCTAGAAAAGGGGAAACTCAGGTCCCCTCCGAAACCGTTGGATCGTCATCGTATGTTCAGGAATCAGTGCTACACGTTTTTGCTTTTTAGCCCTTCACGTTTTTTGAAATCAAACCCGCAGTCCATTCCAGGTCCACTTAAATGAAGGGGTATATTTTTTTGCCCCTGACCTTCTCGATATTTACTACAAAAATGCCACCGTGGTGATTTGCACTGACTATCACAACAAATTACTGAGTATTGAAACAAAAATTCTCGCGCAGTGTACAAAAAATAAATACTATTACAACAAATCATCGCAATATTTTTTTAAAATTAATGTTATAGAAAAGTTGTTACACAACAATTATTTTGTTGCAGATTGATTTGCAACAAAATTACAAACAATTACAACAAAAATCACAAACAAATACAACAAAAAATATATATTATTGTAACAAATCATTGCAACTTTCTGAAAAAAAGTAAGGTTACAAAAAGTGGTTAACCAACAAATTTTTTGCTGCACATTGCTTTGCAACAAAAATTAACAATAATCTCAACAAAAATTACAAACTTTTACAACAAAAAACCATTTTTTGTATCAATTGAAAAGTAGATGAGCAACAATTTTTTTGTCACATATTCATTCACAACAAAAATAACCAACTAATTCAACAAAATACACAAGCGACGACAACAAAATAAACATACATTTACAACATTTGGAAAAAATACATCGTCCAAAAAACAGGGGAACATCCCAACTTGCAAACGCTCAGAAAAACCTTGCAACATCTGGCATATGATTCCCCAATAAAAACTATACATGTTTGTTACAATTTGAAAAACATACGCAACATCGAAAAAATAAAGGGAACACAAACTTGTACAAAACGCCAAAACAAAACTGGAAAATTTTGGTATGTGCCTTCATAACAATCTCGTTCACGTTTTTGTTACAAATTTATCGCATATATGCAATATAAAAAAATCCAAAAAAACATGACAAACAAGTCTAGCTAACTAACTAGGCTGTTGACCTCTTTCACATAATAAAGTGGGCCAGAAAATCTCTATTTTTGGGCAAAAAAGAGTGAGCAAGCAGGTGATTAACTGGGCCTGGGGACGCGCGGACGTACAGGAGCGTAGAAGGCAAGGAGATAGCTAGACCTTGCATGCGTACGGGAGCTAGCGAGCAAGCAGATCGCTAGATGGCCCTACAAAAAAAGATCACTAGATGGCCCTACAAAGTGCTAGCTGGCAGCAACCATGCATACTGGGATGGTCGGGAGACCATGCACACGCACATGCGAACGAAGGTGGGCCAACGAACGTGCGCAGCCCAAGGAAAAGGCCAGACCACGTCACGCGCGCGGAGAGACCTAGAGTTAGCACGCGTAGGTCGCCCTAGGATAATTATTTTCCTTTCTGTTTTATGTTAGTTTAAATCATTCAAATTTCAAATATGTGATTTGAGTAATTTTAACATAACTTTAATTCTATAAGTCCAAAAATTTCAAGCAAAATAGTTTTAGAAACCTTATAATATGTCCAATATAGTTCCTCTGTTATAAAATATTTTTGAGCATTATTTTGTTGATTTAAAAATCAGAGGCTCAATTTGAGTATTTTTGATATAGTTTAAATTCTATAAATCTTTTTAATTTGTTTTCCTTTAGAAAAATACCCCAAATAGTTGCCTCTGTCCAGAGAGACAAAAACCAACCCTTAGAACCTTGTACATCACCCCTTCATCCTATTTTGACTCTAGAACATCCCTGAACCAAAATTGGCTAACCCCAAATACATTGATTCCTTTTGCATATTGGATCATGTATTGAACTTGGACCACCAACCCAGTTGTATTGTTATTGCCCATATTTGATGTTGTGTTTGTTTTATTTTGATTGTTGTATTGTTATTTATTGTGATTTGTTTGTATTGTTTAGAGTGAACGGAGTGCTCCAAGTTGCGTTGAAAAGAGAGTGTGAGGAACGACAAGTTTTTCAAAGGCAAGTGATGCTAACTGCATAAATTTCCTAAGTATTTTGATATGCATTGTAGTTTACTTTTTCTAAGTAGAATTGCATGTCAGGTGTTATTACTATGTGATACGTGCATTTTATATCATCATTTTTATACCTTATATTATCATATGGGAATGTTATTTGCACTGTTATATCAATGTTTTGCATGTTTTAGATGATTTATGGGACTTTCATACAAAGTCCCTATTTTTGGTATTTAATATCTGGGAGGCAGAATACCCCCCTTTTTTGTCTTTATTGTTTCAGGAGTTTCGCGAACCCAAATAATTAAAGGAAAAATACCACGGCAGTTTTTCTTCGGAAGAAGGGCGATGGAAAGAAGACCGAAGAGAGGAAGGCCACGAGGCCCAAAAGGGATGGGCCCACGCGGCCAGGTACAGGGGCGGCGTGGGACCCACCAAACGGGGCCTCGGGCACTTCCTCGCCTGGGGCTTTTTATGTACGCCTTCATCTTCCCCGAAAAGGTACGCCCTAATTTTCTCCAAATTATCTGAGGCCATGGCGGCGGCGGAGAGGGGGGAAATCACCGCCATCATCATCACCTCTCCTCCTTGGCGTAGGAGGAGGCCTATGCATCAACACTATCACCAAGACCATCACCATCTCCATCACCATCTCCGTGATCCACTCCGTTCCCCTCATAGTTTGAGAGTTGCTATACCCTAGATCATTGTCTTGTGCTCCTATTCATGTTTGTGATTTGGTACTTGTCATTATTTGGTGGTGAAGTATTTATTTCAGATTGTGTTGTACCCTTTATGCCATTGATTATGATCATGCTTGCACATTGTGAGTAGTTCCCATATGTTCCTGAGGGCATAGGATGAATTGGCAATGATTTATATATAACATGTGTTGGTATTTTGTCAAGAGTTTATCTTCTATGTGATTCTATGATGGTGTTGTGCGAACGTCGACTACACAACACTTCACTTATAAGGGCTCATAGGAGAACAACATAGTGTAATGAATTGAGGAAGACTTGGGAGGACAAGTAAGCCTAAGACGGAGTCATGCAGTTATATTATGTGGGTAGTAGTGTCGGGGACCTTAGAGTGTAATGCTATGGTGGGACTTTGTGTCTTAATAATTCTTGTGCAGTCATTTAATTGGCTACATGATCCATCATAAGGGTTTGTAGATTATTTATTTAGCTATGCCTAGTTATGGCTCCGCCCCAAGAAGATTAAAACTTGACAAGATATGCAACGTGTTGTTTAATAAATCTCTATACCTAGTGATATCCATGCTGTCCTTGGGAACGCTTTCCACTTATAAGTTACACACCATTTGAGCATGTCCTCTTGCTGCATAGAGGATTGGGCTTTCAACTATTACTATTTAATTTCAACATTTTTATTATCATTACAATCATACAACTGAAAATCCCAAAAACACCTGCATCTTTCATTGCTTTATTTATCATTCTTTCTAACCAATACCTTCAGCTCCTCGTGGGTTCGACAACCTTTTCTAATTGAAAGGTACTACAATTGATCTCCTGCACTTGGGAGTCATCAAGATACTTTTCTGGCACCGTTGTCGGGGAGCGTAGCGCTATTGGTAAGAAGTTTGGTAAGGAAACTTGAAAGCTGAATTATATTTGCTGTTTTATCTAAGTGATATTATAGCATTTAAGAATCGTCCCTCGCTGCACCTTGCTCTATATGAAAGTGCTTATGCCACTACTACTAAAGTGGTTGAAACTGCTGTGTCTAAGATACCTGAAGTGGGATTTAAAATTCGTACTGGCCATGTTGAAAGAGTTACGAAGAATATATTTTCAGGGTATGGAACTAAGTCTGCACGCGAACACATTGAAATGATTGAAGAAATATGTGGCTTATTTAGGATTCCTGGTATTTCTGAGGACTATGTGAAAAGGAAGCTATTATTTATGTCTTTATCTGGTAATGCTCGTATTTGGTTCAGGTCTTTGGATAAAGGAGCCACTACTGAATGGAGTGTATTGAGGAAGATTTTCTTTCTTAAATATTTTACTCCTAGAGAAGCTTATGAGAGCCGCTGCTATATATTTAATTTCTGGCCACATCTGGGAGAGAGTATTACTCAAGCTTGGGGGAGACTGAAGGCACTCCTTCGTGAGAATCCTTGTCATGATCTTACAAAGAAACTTATATTGATAAACTTTTATGTGAGGCTACCTATGAAGCATAAGGAAAATCTGGACAATTCATCTGGTGGGAGTTTTACAAATAATACTGCAGAAGAAGCATGGAACCTATTGGAAACTATTTCTGAAAATACTGGACACTGGGAACTTGATAAAGGTAATGAACCTTATTTTTATTATGGATATTCATGTGTGCAAAGCTTCTCTACTTCTATCTTGTTTAAAAATATGAGTGATACATTTAATCTTGATCCTTATGTTATACTTGAAATAGCTAAATCTTTTGCTGAGCATATCTGTATTCCTAAAAGTGGGTTTGAAACTTATGTTGAACCTATTAAACAATCTATTGTTATTACTAAAGTTATTAAGCAGATAGAGCCAGTGTCATCTGTGAGAATTGAGGAGTATGTTGAGCCACCCCCATATCCGAACCAAGTTAAGAAAAATTTACTTATTGCTGTTACTAACAAGAGTAAAAGAAGATGTCCTCAGCCATATGAACAGGTGGAAGTCAATACTCAAATTTCTGTTATCAAACAATTAAATGAAGAAGATCATGTTCATGTTTATCTATGTGAAGATGCTACTAAAATTATCAGAGGTAATTCGGCAAAGGTGGGAAAACCTATAATATCATGCTCTATTGGGACTTCAAGTTATCATGGTCTATGTGATATTGGGTCAAGCATTAGTGTCATTCCATATTCTCTCTATCTTGAAATCAAGCCTGATATAGATCCTATTGTTATGGAAGAGATAGGTATGACAATTCAACTTGCTAATAAAGAATATATTAGTCCTTTTGGAATTGTTAGAGATGTTGAAGTTCTAGTTGGTAAAATTAAATATCCTGCTGATTTTATTGTGCTTGGTTGCCCTCAAGATTCATTTTGTCCTATCATTTTTGGTAGACCTTTCTTGCGTACTGTTGGAGCTGAAATTAATTTTCTTAAAGAGAAAGTGTTCATTAAATGTGATAATGAAAGACTTGAGTTCAATTTTTCCAAATTTGCTGATAAACATGTTGTGAAAGAGCCAATTTCTGAAGATATAATTGAAACCCTTGCTCCTATAGCTGTAGCTTCAACAGATGTTGTAGAACGTTATATGCTTAATCAAGATGAACCATTTAATGATGAGGAAAAAGAGGCTCTGGAACAAATAGTATGGCAACAACCACCACAGTTACAGTTGCATATCCCACCTGATAATTTAGGAGTGTTACCACCACCAAAAGGGGATCCTATTTTTGAATTGAAACCTTTGCCTGACAACCTGAAATATGCATACTTAGATGATAAGAACATATATACTGTCATTATTAGTGCTAACCTTTCTGCTGAAGAAGAAGAGAAACTACTTGATGTGCTAAAAGCTCATCGACTAGCTATTGGATACTCTCTTGATGATCTTAAAGGTATAAGCCCAGCTCTATGTATGCATAAAATTAATTTGGAGGAGGATGCAAAACCTGTTGTTGATTATCAACGACGTCTCCATCCAAAAATGAAAGAAGTGGTAAGAAAAGAGGTAATAAGACTCATGGAAGCTGGTATCATTTATCCTATAGCTGATAGTAAGTGGGTTAGTCCTGTCCATTATGTTCCTAAAAAGGGTGGAATGACTGTTGTTCCAAATGATGAGAATGAACTTGTGGCTCAACGTATTGTTGTTGGTTATAGGATGTGCATTGATTATAGGAAATTAAACAAAGCAACTAGAAAAGATCATTACCCATTGCCATTTATTGATCAAATGTTAGAAAGGTTATCTAAACACTCTCACTTTTGTTATCAATATGGTTATTCATGTTTCTCACAAATTCCTGTCCATAAGGACGATCAAGAAAAGACCACTTTTACTTGCCCATTTGGTACATTTGCTTATAGAAGAATGCCATTCGGTTTATGTAATGCTCCTGCTACTTTGAAAGATGCATGAATGCTATATTTGCTGACTATATTGAAAAGATAATGGAAGGCTTTATGGATGATTTTTCTGTGTATGGTACTTCTTTCGATAATTGCTTGTTCAATCTTAACAAAGTTTTGCAGCGTTGTGAAGATCAACATTTAGTTCTCAATCGGGAGAAGTGTCACTTCATTGTTACCGAAGGAATTGTTCTAGGACATAAGATTTCTGGAGATGGAATAGAAGTTGATCCAGCCAAGATAGAAGCTATTGAGAAGCTACCATACCCAAAGGATATAAAAGGTATAAGAAGTTTTCTTGGGCATGCAGGTTTTTACCGTAGGTTCATTAAGGATTTCTCCAAAATATCAAAACCTCTAACCAATCTTTTGCAAAAGGATGTTCCTTTCTCTTTTAATGATGATTGCATTGAATCTTTTAATATTTTGAAGAATGCTTTGATAACTTCTCCTATTATTCAACCTCCTGATTGGAAATTGCCCTTTGAAATTATGTGTGATGCTAGTGATTATGCAGTTGGGGCTGTTTTGGGTCAAAGGGTTGATAAGAAACTGAATGTTATTTATTATGCTAGTAGAACACTTGATGTTGCCCAAAGAAATTATGCTACAACTGAAAAAGAATTTTTAGCAGTACTATTTGCTTGTGACAAGTTTAGACCTTATATTACTGATTCCAAAGTCACAATACATACTGATCATTCTGCTATTAAATACTTGATGAACAAGAAAGATGCTAAGCCTAGATTGATAAGATGGGTACTTTTATTGCAAGAATTTGATTTACACATTGTTGATAGGAAAGGAGAGGATAACCAAGTAGCTGATCATCTCTCTAGAATGGAAAATATACCTGATGATCCCATTCCTATTAATGATAGCTTTGTTAATCAACAACTTGCAATTGTTAATGTATCCGGTGTTAAGGCTGCATCTCCTTGGTTCGCTAATTATGCAAATTTTATTGTTGGAAAAGTATTACCTCCACACTTTACTTATCAACAAAGAAAGAGATTCTTTTATGATCTTAGAAATTATTTTTGGGATGATCCTTTCCTTTATAAGAAAAGTGTAGATGGTATTATTAGACGTTTTATACCTGAGCATGAACAACAGGCTATAATAAGAGATTGTCATGATAGTCCCTATAGAGGGCATCATGCAGGAGATCGCACAGCAGCAAAGGTATTACAATCTGGTTTCTATTGGCCTACTTTATTTAAAGATTGCCATGAATATGTTAAATCTTGTGATAAATGTCAAAGAGTAGGAAATGTTGGTAGGAGAAATGAAATGCCTATGAATTATTCTCTACCACCTGAACCATTTCATGTGTGGGGTTTCGACTTTATGGGACCTTTCCCAGCCTCAAACACAAAGCATACTCATATTTTGGTTGCAGTGGACTATGTTACAAAGTGGGTGGAGGCAATTCCAACCAAAAGTGCAGATCATGCCACAGCAATGAAAATGCTCAAGGACATCATTTTCCCAAGGTTTGGTGTTCCTAGGTTTTTAATTACTGATGGTGGCTCTCATTTCATACATGGTGTTTTTAGGAAAGCATTGGCAAAATATGATGTTAACCATAGAATTGCGTCTCCTTGTCACCCTCAAACAAGTGGACAGGTTGAATTAAGTAATAGGGAAATTAAACTCATTTTGGAAAAGACAGTGAATAAGTCTAGGTCTGACTGGCCACTTAAAATTAATGATGCATTATGGGCTTATAGAACTGCATTCAAAAATCCAATGGGAATGTCCCCTTATAAAATGGTCTATGGAAAAACTTGTCATTTACCTGTTGAATTAGAACATAAAGCTAGATGGGCTATTAAACAATTAAACTTTGACCTTAAGACTGCAGGAGAGAAAAGAATCCTTGATTTAAACCTGCTTGATGAATGGAGGAATGAAGCCTATGAAAATGCTAAAATGTTTAAAGAGAAAGTTAAGATTTGGCATGACAAGAAGATTAAGAGAAAAGAATTCAAAGTAGGAGATCAAGTTTTATTATACAACTCTCGTTTCAAGTTTTCTGCAGGGAAGCTAGCCTCAAAATGGCAGGGACCATTATTCATACAGGAAGTGTATCTTTCAGGAGCTATCCGTCTTTACAGTGATATGAAAGGTAAACCTCATGTGGTCAATGGACAACGTCTTAAATATTATATTGCAGGAAAAAGCTTCATTGGAACGGTGGAAACATTGAATTTACAAACACCGGAAGAAATAATAAAAGGGGGTCGATCAGTTTCAGCAACCCCAAATCAATAAAAGGTAACTTTTGTATTGGAAAGTTTCTCGGAATTACGTGAAATTTTATGGAAGTCATTTTTTATGGAAATTAACGTGTGGGGGAAGAAAACTTGACGAAACGGAGTCCCGAGGAGGGAAATAGGTGGCCCCACGTGGCCAAGTACAGGGGCCGCGTGGGCCCACTCCTTTTCCACCTCGGAGACCTTTTTCGCCTCGTTTTCGATCCCGACGCTCCGTCTTGACCTAAAAACCCTCAATATATACCCCTCTCCGACGATCTAATCTTGCACCGAGCGTTCTCGAGCGATCTTTGTTTCTTGCTGTTTCTGTCTGCCAGGTTTTAGCCATGTCTCCAGGGAACTCCTACCAATGTTCCTCCATGGATGACGATGATGATGAGCTTGAGGGGCTCAGCCCCACGTCCCCATGGAAGAGGAACAGGAAGAGGAAGGACTACTCCGACGATGATGACCATGAGGAAGAGGATGATGAAGAAGAATACAAGGCAATCGTCGACTTCACGCCCTGGCAACAGCACCTCCATCGCCTATTGCTGTAGCCAATGTGGGGGTGAACCGCTCTCTTGGGAACAAGAGGAAGACAACACGCATCCAAACTGGAGGGAAGGTTCCCAGGCTCTCGCTTGCAAGCAAAAACGTAGCTTCTACTATTATTGACAGGGAATCCCGGCGCACCACTCAGAGGAATTATCCTGGTGAGTGGGATCGCAAGATCCCCAACAAGAAGGTATCAAGCCCCGAGTGGAGGCCTAGCAAGGAGACGGTTGAGAAGAACCTTATGGAGAAACTAGGAGAAGCTGCAAAAGAATTTGAGAAAGCCTATAACCTCATGATGAAGATCGTTGGAGACCTTGAAGATCATTATTATGAAGGCAATAAGAAAGAAGAGAGAGGAAGTTCTAGCAAGACGTCAAGCTTGGGGGAGTTTCACCTAGTCTCTCTTTATTAGTCTCTTTTATCTATCTAGTCAAGGAGTGTTTTGCTTTTATCGTTTAGTTATCAATTTCGTTTAGGCTTGTGTGAGCTCATAGAGCATTATCATGTATCCCTATCTTGTGGTTTATCAATGAATATTAAAGTATGGTGTCATCCATGGGTCTCTTGTTTTGGAGATTTATGGGTAACACTCATGCAAATGAGCGTGACATATTTAGAGGTTTCAGTCACATCTTGCCTTGGACTTAATTAACTTGAGTATGTTGGACAACTGTAGAATAATGTCATCAAAATATCAAATAATAAACATGAACCATTGTGATTAATATTATGATGATAGTGGCTTGATAAATGTTTAAGGTTGGGAGTTAGCCCATATGTGCTGTCACATGCAAAGCTTTCAACATGTTCCATCATTTATTCAGTTGATATCATGTACTTTTGTTTGTGGATGCCTATCATGGTGAAATAATGTGGAAATAGAGTAAGTTTAAATGAGTTTGTATAAATGGTTAGAGAGAAACCTGGGCCGCTAATCTAAGCCATGCATCATTCATGGTGGAAATTTACTTACATGCTATTTTGAACTTTCTGTGATACACCCTACAATAAAAAGGTATATCAAGTGGCAAATAAAAAGGGTGTTGAGGTTGTTCATTATGTTTGTTTTTCTTGTTGTTTTGATGTGGGCTTGATCCATATCATGGGAAAAGAGGTACCCCAGTTGAGGCTCTTGATAATACCATTATTACTTACAATGATAGATAATGATGTAGCCCCACATGTGGACAACACCATGGACACCACGCCAAATGGCCCAATGACAAGATCAAGAGTCAAGGCTCTTCATGGAAAGGTGACCTCGCTCCTCTCGATGTGTGATCTCGACCTCCCTTTGAATGGTTTGCTACTTCATGCCAGTACCTTGTGCATACTCAGGATCCACCTGGATGATGACCCACAATGGAGTTGAGAAGATGAACAAGAAGAGGTCCAAGATGATGTGGAAGGTGACCAAGAGAAGACCCCAAAGGATGGACAAGGAGAGGAAGAACGAGGCGAAGACAGGCAGGCTGGCCTCCAGCCCAGCCTAGGCCGGCCACCAGGCCGGCACCCCACCAGTGCCTGCTGGCCTCCCAGCCGGCCACCAGGCCGGTCGCCCACCAGAGCCCGCCGGCCCAGGCCGGGCCTCTCCACACCGCTGTCGGCCTCCCAGCCGGCCTAGGCCGGACCCCCGCCAGCGCCTGCCGGCCTCCTGGCCGGCCTGGGCCGGCCCCCAGGCCGGTTCCCCACCTACGCCCGCCGGCCTCCAGGCCGGCCTAGGCCGGCCCCCAGGCCGGTCTCCCGCGTTTTCCCCCTTTTTGTACTAGACTATAAATAGTACCCCCATTTCTTTTCCTAGGGTTAGACTGAATCTGAGACTTGTGAGCCATGCTCCTCATCCCTCTGTGCTAGGGCCCCTCTTTGAGGATGGATCTTGTTGTTGCTACTCTTTCACTGAGGTGTCTCTAGTAGTGCAAACCAATCTTTCACTGCGGTGATTCTATTGGATCGGTGGACCGGCCGGTAAGAGCAATCGGTTTCAACAAGAGTAAGATTGGCTTTGATTCTTCGATCCAAAGGCTTCCTTTTTGAGAGTTGTTGTTGGGTTGTGATCTCTGCAGGTTTTGCTAGTTATCCCTTGTGTTTGCCCGTGAATCTCCCCCGTTTTCCCCTCAAATCCGTGAAGATCGGGCCTAGACCTACATCATATGGTATCAAGAGCAAGGGTTTCCACGGATTTGGATCGTGTTTCCACCTTTTATTAGCCATTTTTTCACCAAAATTTTTCTTTCCCATACCAAATTCGAAAATTCAAAAAAAATAGCCCATATGGATTTCGTTCGATCTCTCGATTTGGTGAGTGATTTGTGGTTTTGATCCACGGATCTAGTGCTTAAGACCTTTCCCCACCTTACTTTGGTGTTTCCTTGTGCTAATTTTGCCCAAAATTCGTCGGATTGAAGATTTCACGGAGCAATTTCCCGCTGCCTCGACGCAACCAAAGGTATAGCTTCCGACTCATCCCTTTCCTTTTCGCGAAACTTTTTCCTAGGACCTAGTTCGTCAAAGTGTGAGCATTGCACTAGTGTGACACCAAGTAGGCATATCATAATCTTGCGAGCATCAACGTGTAGCAGACTCGACTCGGGCAAAAGCATAAAGCAAAAGAGAAATAGAAAAGATTCACAAAAAAAATGAGAAAATAGAAAAGCCGAGCCGTGATCCTAGTCCTTTTTACCACATCAACGTTCCAATAGAGAAATGGGTCCACTTGTGCAAATCTGGTGCTCCATCCTATACACTTGAGCTAGTTGTCCTTCGAGCGGTGGTGCGGCACGAGCTTAGTCTTCGTTACGTCCAAGTTGCTCATCCCTATAGTCGCACCATCCACGTTTGTCTCCACGTGTGAGTTTTCTTTATTTCTTGGATTGTGTGGTTAGTCTCTTTTGCTTCTTGATCTTTGTGGTTATCCTCCACTTCTTGCAATAGCCTTTTCGTTTGTTTCGTTTCGATTTCTTGCCACTTTGCCATACCTAAGCTCCTCATAAGTGTGTGTGTGAGTCGCTTTTGGATTACTAATCAACCAACTCTTACTCTTGTGACACCTTTGTCTCGGAAGGCAAGGCCGCTTGTCCAATACTATCAACCAAAGGTAAGAGCGGTTATTAGCTACCAAATTTTCCACATATCACTTGTGTTGTCTTATCATGGCTAGGGAAGAACAAGACGCCGCCTTCGGCAAGCAAGAAGAGGCTCTCAAGAGGTACATCGACGACAACTTACACCGCTATGAGGAGCGCCATCAAGCCGCTCAACGTGAAAACAATGAGCGCTTCGCTCAAATCCAAGATTCCATGAGCAAGCTCCTCGATCGAGATCATAGTCGCTCTTCAAGGTCAAGTTCGCGAAGCTCTCGCCACTCCACCGCAAGAAGCCACGCACGGAGTGAGAATGATAGAGGACATCGCCATCGCCAAGAGCGCCATCGCCAAGAGATGCCTCATCAACAAGCGAACTTGGACCCTCACCAACACCAAGACCAACATCGCCAAGAAGCGCCTCACCCTCAAGCGAACGTACACCCTCAACAACATCAAGATCGCCATCAACAAGAGATTCCACTCCCAAATGCTAACTTGGATCCCCCACACCGCCATGAGGATAATCGAAATCATCGTCATGACCTACCTCCACATCGCGCCCAATGAGTGGCATTGGCCGACAATCATGTTGATCTTGAAGACGATGAGGATTATGTTCCACGACATAACCCAAGGCATCGCCACCGAGACCGCCATCGCAACCATGATAAGGATGATGATGATGAGCGCAAACCACGCTTCAACCCCCCAAGCTCGTCATTCCAAAGTTCCATGGCACAAACGACCTCGAGGACTACATCACATGGGAATCCAAGGTCTCCAAACTATTTCGCGTCTACAAGGTGCCTCAAGATAAACGGGTTGACCTCGCCTCCCTCGAACTCGAAGGCTATGCGCAACTATGGTGGGAACAACTCCAAGCCTCCTTCGAAGACCCAATTGACACATGGAATGACATGAAGGCGGAAATGCACAAGCGCTTTGTGCCACATCACTATGCGCGTGATTTGTACAAGAAGTTACAAGAACTCAAGCAAGGTCTCAAGACGGTCGACGAGTACTACAAGGATATGGAGTCCACTCTCTCCCGCGCACACATTGTCGAGTCCGAGGAACAATCAATGGCACGCTTCTTGAACGGCCTCACGTACCCATCAAGCCATGAAGGCCGAGCGCCAAGTCGCGGAAGAGCTCAAGTATGTCTAGGCCAAGTCCTTCTTCGCCACTAGAGCTTCATCATCAACACAACCCATGACTCAAGTCCAAGCTCAAGGCAATGTCAAAAGTCCTACACCGCAACCCACTACCACCTCCAAGAAGACGACGCCCTCACCCCAAGCCGCCAAGTCATATATTACTTGCTACAAATGTGGAGGTCAAGGGCACAAGTCATTTGAGTGCACCAACAAGAAGGTGATGATCGTCAATGACAATGGAGACTATGAGTCTATGAGCGAAGACGAGTACCACACATTGAACAAGGTGGCCACGATGCAAAGCTTGGATGAAGACGATACCTACATCTATTGTGATGGTGATCCCAACCCCACACTAGTTGTCACTCGAGTCTTGACTACAAACACCAACGGTGACGATGCTCAACGATGCAACTTGTTTCAAACAAAGGCCGGCATCAACGATAAATCAATCAAGGTAATCATTGATGGTGGGAGTTGTCACAACTTAGCAAGCAAGGAGCTATGTGAGAAACTCAACTTGACGTACAAGAAGCACCCCAATCCTTACCATGTGCAATGGCTTAGCGACTTCGGCACCGTGAAGATCCAACACACGGTTCAAGTATCCTTCAAGATTGGCTCTTACGAGGACACGGTGGATTGTGATGTGGTACCAATGTCGGTTTGCCACTTACTTCTTGGCCGCCCTTGGCAATTTGACAAGGCCGTTACTCATGATGGGCGCACCAACTACTATAGCTTCAAATGGAACAATAAGATCCTAGTGCTCCGCCCAATGACTCCAAGCCAAATTATCGCCGACAATGCCAAGACAATTATAAGAGCACAAGAAAAACAATCCTCTAGTGAGTTGAGTGGTGAGAGAGCGAACCACATTCACGTGAGTGAGAGCCAAAAGCCAAATATGAGTGAGAAAGCGAAAAGAGTGAGTCCCGGCGTAGTCTTGTTAGCCACCAAAAGTGAGATGAGAGAAGTGAGAGCAAACCCATCCACTTTCCAATTCGTGCTCTTATACAAAGGAGATGGCAAAGACACTAACGACTTAACCCAAGTTCCTCCGTCTATGTTGTCTATTTTGCAGGGCTTCAAAGATGTTTTTCCGGATGAGCTACCTCAAGGACTTCCTCCCCTCCGTGGAATCGAGCATCGCATCGATCTCATTCCCGGCACCCCTCTACCCAATCGAGCGCCATACCGCACCAACCCCGAGGAGACAAAGGAGATCGAGCGCCAAATTCAAGAACTGCTCGCCAAGGGACATGTTCGTGAAAGCTTGAGTCCGTGCGCCGTTCCGGTCATCCTCTTCCCCAAGCAAGACGACACACTCCAAATGTGCATGGATTGCCGTCCCATCAACAATATCACGGTGAGGTATCGACATCCGATCCTACGACTTAATGACATTCTAGATGAGCTTAGTGGTACCACTATCTTCTCCAAAATTGATTTGAAAAGTGGCTATCACCAAATCCATATGCATGAAGGAGATGAATGGAAAACCACATTCAAAACAAAACTTGGTCTTTATGAGTGGCTTGTCATGCCTTTTGGTCTTTCCAATGCTCCTTCAACATTTATGCGTCTTATGAATCACGTCTTGCGCACTTTCATTGGCAAGTTTGTGGTTGTCTACTTTGATGACATCCTTGTTTATAGCAAATCCTTGCATGAACATGTCGACCATGTGAAGAAAGTTTTGTTGGCCCTTCGTAATGCTTCGCTTTTTGCCAACCTCAAGAAATGCACCTTTTGCACCGACAAGCTTGTGTTTTTCGGTTATGTGGTTTCTTCGAAAGGGATTGAAGTTGACACCTCTAAGATTGAGGCAATCACAAATTGGCCATCGCCAACTAATCTTGCTCAACTTCGTAGCGCCCTTGGTTTGTTTGGGTTTTACCGTCGCTTTGTGAAAGATTTTAGCACAATTGCTTGCCCCGTGAATGAGCTTACCAAAAAGAATGTACCCTTCATTTGGGGCAATGCTCAAGAATCGGCTTTCAATGAACTCAAGAAGAGATTGACCGAAGCTCCTTTACTTGCTTTGCCGGATTTCTCCAAAACCTTTGAATTTGAGTGTGACGCTAGTGGCCTTGGCATCGGTGGCGTCCTCATGCAATGTGGCCGTCCCGTTGCCTATTATAGCGAAAAACTTGATGGTGCTCGCCTAAACTACCCAATCTACAACAAGGAACTCTATGCCTTAGTCCGTGTTTTGGAAATGTGGCAACACTACCTTTGGCCAAAAGAGTTTATTATCCATTCCGATCATGAATCATTGAAATATTGGAAAACCCAAGCCAATTTGAACAAAAGGCATGCCAAATGGGTTGAATTCATCGAGTCTTTTCCCTATGTGGCGAAGTACAAAAAAGGCAAGGACAATATAGTCGCGGATGCTCTTTCCCGCAAGATAATTTTACTCACCCAACTTGAAATCAACGTTTTGGGCCTTGATGAGCTTAAAGAACTCTATGCTTCCGATCCTTTCTTTGGTCCTATCTTTACAAAGTGCATAATTGACAAAGGATGCGATGATTTCTACTCGCACAAAGGTTTCTTGTTTAAGGCTAACAAACTATGCATTCCTGAGTCCTCGCTCCGTTTGTTGCTTTTACATGAATCACATAGTGGAGGCCTCATGGGACACTTTGGACGTTACAAGACACTTGCCATGCTATCTACACACTACTTTTGGCCACGGATGACGCGTGATGTGGAGCGTTTGGTGCGCCGTTGCACAACTTGCCTCAAAGCTAAGTCCACTTTGAACTCTCATGGTCTTTATATGCCTTTACCAATACCACACACACCTTGGTCCGACATTAGTATGGATTTCGTCTTAGGATTACCTCGAACAAAAAATGGCAAAGATTCAATATTTGTTGTTGTCGATTGCTTCTCTAAAATGACACACTTTATTCCTTGCAATAAGACCAACGATGCTTCACACATTGCAACTTTGTTCTTTAGGGAAATCGTTCGTCTACATGGAGTGCCGAAGACCATTGTTTCGGACCGAGATGTCAAGTTCACAAGCTACTTTTGGAAGGCATTGATGGCCAAGCTAGGAGTCAAGCTCCTCTTCTCCGCCGCTTACCACCCACAAACCAATGGCCAAACCGAGGTGGTGAATCGAAGCTTATCAACTCTCGTTCGCGCATTAATCAAGCCAAACCTCAAAGGTTGGGAGGAATGCATACCGCACGCCGAGTTCGCCTACAACTGTGCCTCCCACCGGGCGACCAAGCGAAGCCCGTTCGAGGTTGTCTATGGGTTCAACCCCAACACCGCCCTAGACATCCTCCCACTTCCTCTACACGAGCGCACCGACATGGACGTCGACAAACGAGCCGACTACATGAAGACATTACATGAGTCAACTCGAGCAACTCTAGAGGAGCACACAAAGCGCCAAGCTACCAAGATCAACAAGTTGAAGAAGCCCATGATATTCGAAGAAGGAGATCTTGTGTGGCTACACCTCCGCAAGGACCGTTTCCCGGATGAAAGAAAATCCAAGCTTGCTCCTCGCGGTGACGGGCCTTTCAAAGTGCTCAAGCGCATCAACGACAATGCCTACAAGATCGACATCCCAACCTCCAAGTCCTTGGTGCATGACACATTCAACATCGCCGACCTATCCCCTTTCCACGAAGATGCAAGCGTTCAAGAGGATGACGAGTCGAAGACGACTCTTTCCAAAGGGGGGGGAGATGATGTATCCCCACATGTGGACAACACCATGGACACCACGCCAAATGGACCAATGACAAGATCAAGAGTCAAGGCTCTTCATGAAAAGGTGACCTCGCTCCTCTTGATGTGTGATCTCGACCTCCCTTTGAATAGTTTGCTACTTCATGCCGGTACCTTGTGCATACTCAGGATCCACCCGGATGATGACCCACAATGGAGTCGAGAAGATGAACAAGAAGAGGTCCAAGACGATGGAGAAGGTAACCAAGAGAAGACCCCAAAGGATGGACAAGGAGAGGAAGAAGGAGGCGAAGACAGGCAGGCCGGCCTCCAGCCCGGCCTAGGCCAGCACCCCACCAGTGCCTGCCGGCCTCCCAGCCGGCCCAGGCCGGCCACCAGGCCGGTCGCCCACCAGAGCCCACCGGCCTCCCAGCCGGCCCAGGCAGGGCCCCAGGCCGGGCCTCTCCACACCGCTGCCGGCCTAGGCCGGCCTCTAGGCTGGCCACCCTCCTGAGCCGGCCGGCCTCCCAGCCGGCCTAGGCCGGCCCTGGGGCCGGACCCCCGCCAGCGCCTGCCGGCCTCCTGGCTGGCCTGGGCCGGCCCCCAGGCCGGTTCCCCACCTGCGCCCGCCGGCCTCCAGGCCGGCCTAGGCCGCCCCCCAGGCCGGTATCCCGCGTTTTCCCCCCTTTTTGTACTAGACTATAAATAGTACCCCCTCTGTGCTAGGGTTCCTCTTTGCAGATGGATCTTGTTGTTGCTACTCTTTCACTGAGGTGTCTCTAGTAGTGCAAACCAATCTTTCACTGCGGTGATTCTATTGGATCGGTGGACCAGCCGGTAAGAACAATCGGTTTCAACAAGAGTAAGATTGGCTTTGATTCTTCGATCCAAAGGCTTCCTTTTTGAGTGTTGTTGTTGGGTGGAGATCTCTGCAGGTTTTGCTAGTTATCCCTTATGTTTGCCCGCAAATCTCCCCCGTTTTCGCCTCAAATCCGTGAAGATCGGGTCTAGCCCTATATCATATAACTTAAACTTGCTTTGTTTCCCAAGATGAGTAATCATGGTGTAGGTACTTGAAAAGGAGTATGATTCAGTTGTCCAACATACAATGGTTATTTGCTTTCAAAAGTAAGGGGTGATTGCTAGAGCTTCTACTTATGTTGCCCTCATGTGTATGAGTTTTAGTTCATTAATCTTACATTGCAATTGAATATGATGATGATACAATGCCCGTATTTATTTATCAACCATAAGTCCATCGATGCATGTAATGATCTATGTCCTTACTTACTCGAGGACGAGTAAAGGTTTAAGCTTGGGGGAGTTGATACGTGCATTTTATATCATAATTTGTATACCTTATATTATCATATGGGAATGTTATTTGCACTGTTATATCAATGTTTTGCATGTTTTAGATGATTTATGGGACTTTCATACAAAGTCCCTATTTTTGGTATTTAATATCTGGGAGGCAGAATACCCCCTTTTTTGTCTTTATTGTTTCAGGAGTTTCGCGAACCCAAATAATTAAAGGAAAAATACCACGGCAGTTTTTCTTCGGAAGAAGGGCGATGGAAATAAGACCGAAGAGAGGAAGGCCACGAGGCCCAAAAGGGGTGGATAGCGAGATAACGGGAAGCCGTTTTGACTTATTTGTTTTTCGCGGCTGAGGGCTTCCCGAGGCTGCACGGCGGGCTTTTCCGATGCCCCTTCGGGAGGCCTATCTGCGTGAGGCCTCGCGAGGCGCTAGCCCAGAGACTTGGCCTTCCTTGGTGATCCTACATTGCGACGAGGCATAGGACAAAGATTTTGCACACCGGCTAGGTATGCACGACTCATTAGTTTGAGCCTGGGTGTCGCGCGAGGAGAGACAAGTGCCAAGTTTCATGGGGAGGTGGCGTGCACGGGGACTGGCCCACGAGGTAGAGCTCATTGTCGTACTTGGGCTTATGCTTGTGGGTCAGGACCGGCATAGGCAGTGTGTCCTAGCCCCTGCTCGCGTGGCGCGCAGGAAAATCTGTGGAGGACGTGAAGCCAGCGGTGGTGCATTAGCAAGAGGAAAAAAAACTGGTGGAGCATGGCCTCATAGAAAGGCGTGCGAAGCCTGGTGTACCATCCGCTCAGCTTCCGCTTTGTCAATGGGAATCCTGGTGGTCAGCATTTTACTCCCTTGCGTGTCATGCTGGTGAAGAGGCCGCGACGACCGGATACGACGTAGCGTGCCACGGGTGCAGGCGAATCCTGAGGTCGGGTGGCCCCACCACACTTATGGCGCCGGTGGTTGGGAGACGAGCGGGCGTCAGCATTTCTTCTCCATTAAATCCCCTCCTACCGCTCTAGAAGTATGAAAAGGGAGCGATGGGGGCGGAGGGAGACACCAGAGCGCCCCATCCTTCCCCCGAGTCTCGCATCTTCGTCTTGGTAGTTTGCTGGTGTAGAAGGACGCAGCCCATGGCAGCGACCATGCAGAGCGATGGGCGTGGAAGTGGTGGCGAGGCCGTCATTGCGGATGAAGACGGCGGCCCTGAGGGTCCCTCGGCGGACTGCTAAGCAACTGGAGCTGCAGACAATCCAAAGCAGGGCGTCGCTGCCTCATCTTCCATAGTTGTCGACAAGGTCGGCCGCGCCGGCGGGCAAGGGAGGCGCGCTTCCCCTCCTCTTGACTCGACGAGGTGTGGGAGGCACCGCCGCTCCAATGGCCGACATGGGGGAAATCGTCGGAACACATGCCGTGTTCCGACGTTTCTTAGCCCACCGTTGGCCAGAGCGCTTCTATGAAGGTCGCCTTGATGCCGCCGGAGGGTCCCGCCGGATAGGTCGACATTTTGGAGGTCTCCCCTCGAGGGAGGGGTCCTCGGTGTTGGCCCCTTCTCCCTGAAGCTGGTGAAGGGGTTCTTTTGCAAGACCTCCATCGCCGCCAACCTGAAGGCAGCACTTCATCGGCGTGAAGCATCCCCTCGAAGGTCCTCACTCGTTGGGCCTTCTGGAGGGGTTGCCGTTCTCGTAGTGGAAGCTGTCCTTGTCGTAGATCGGGGTCTTCGTGGCGTCGCCCTTGTACTTTTCCTTGTTGTAAACCAGCACCGAAGGCGTGTTGTAATGTGATTGAACTTAATGGAAGGAGACATTGGTTCTTGCTTTATGAACTTGTTCTTCTTGCTTGACCTGATGCTTCGATCTGTTGTTGACGATGATGGCGGCCCCGGGCCGTCAAACCACATGGCGACAACAGGAGTAGCCCCCGAGCCCCCGAGTCGACGAGCCCTTGGTGCGTGCTGGGAGCCCCCGCAGGCTTCTGCTCACGAGAGTCTGCCTGAGGGGCGTCCTTAGTGCAGAGCCCCCGAGCCGACGAGAGGGGGTCCCAGCCAAGATCTGGGCCGCCGCAGGTGCCATGGCGGGCTTGGGGGTGCGGTGTTTAGACCGACGTGGCCATCCGGAGGAGGTTGGGGCGGTGGAGATGGCGTGGCAATGAGGCGAGTTCTGCCGACTTAGGGGGTTCGTGGACGTCGAGGAGGAGGCGGCAAAGGCGGCGCAGGATGCGCCGCCGGAGAGGCTGGGGATGCAGGCTCAGCGGCAGTGGTGCTGCGACTGTGCTTCGCCTGCGGAGGTGGTGCGAGGTGCGGTCGTCCGCGGGCGCGCACCCGCCGACCGTGGCGAGGAGATATCTCGAAGAAGATCGAGCCTCAACCCCTACTTGGCGCGCCAAATGTCAGATTTGTGGGTTCCGATGGACAAGTGTTCCTCCACGGGGTTGAAACCTAGTCTACCGACGAGATCTCTGCGAGGGTCTGAGCGAGCACGACAAGAACAGACAGACAGGGTTTACCTAGGTTCAGGCCACCATTGCTGTGTAAAACCCTACTCCTGCTTGTCTGGTTGTATTACGGGTGTTGATTGTTGGAGTTCCGAACCGTGAGGTGTTCGAACTCCTCTACTCGAGACTGGAGCGAAGTTCGACCTCTCCTCTATCTTTTTACAATGGAGGCAGCAATCCGCCTTTTATAGTGGTCTGGGCCTCTTCCTCTTGGCGGGAAGGGCAACCAGAATTCGCCAGGAGAAGACAAAGGAGGGTGTGTGGCTTGCTGACGTCGTCCTCTAGAACGGGTTCCTCGACGGAAGCTTTCAGCATCAAAGAGGAAAGCGTCCTCTCATCCTTGGTCCGGTCTTGCACCGTCCCAGTCTTTAATCACCAAAATGGGCAGACCGCCTCGTATGTAGCTCTGCTGGGTACTTTTGGCGTCATCTCCTCCCTCCGCGGGGCAGCCGCAGAGGTGCCTTCATTCGGATGCCTCGCGAGGTGGCTTGGCGTGGTCCTTCGGTCTTGATCCGCGCTGGAGCGGGGTCCCTCACGAGGTTCTTGCTGAATCTTTATAACAGCGCGAAGCGTTCGGGCCGCTGACAGCTGGGACAGGGGACCCTGGTTCCCATTGTCGGGACACTATCATAAAACAATATAGTTCGCCGTTTCATCTAATATGGGCATTACGTCAAAATGCATAGACCATTATCCAACTGCATCTATGACTAATAATCCACCCCGGGATCGCTATCCAGCATGTCACCCAAAAGTATTAAGTTGCAAGCAACAGATCATTGCAATAAGCAAAGTGAAATATGCAGGCAATGTAAATAACACGAGGAAATGACACCGCTGTTTTCTCGCTAGTGGCAACAACACATCTCTAGCCTTAACGTTCCTGTCACCGAAATCAGAAAAAGAGAGGCTTGAACCCACTATCTAGCATAAATACTCCGTCATACAACACTAATAATTACTTGGCCAAAGCACCCACTAGCATCAGAGAGCATGCAAGATCATAGATAAAACATAACACAAAGATGAAAAAAAGTAATGACTTCTACAATTCATCGGATCCATGCAAACACAATCATGTAGTAGTTACAAATAATATGATCTTGATCATGATAGGCAGCTCACAAGATCTAAACAATGGAGTACAAGGAGGAGAGACAACCATCTAGCTACTGCTATGGACCCATAGTCCCGTGGTGGACTACTCACGCATCACTCCAGAGGCAGGCATGATGGTGTAGATGCCTCCAATGTCGGTTCCCCTCTCCGGCAGGTTGCCGGCAAGAGCTACAGAACCCTCCCAAACTAGGGCTTGAGATGGCGGCGGCCTCAGACGTCTTCTGAAAATATGATCGGGTCTCTAGGGTCTGGGGCCTATGGGGCGCGCTTGGCTGGCGTCTGGGGCCTATGGGGCCCCCCTGCAGGCGTCCTTCTGGCTCCGTCTTCATTTCATGTTAGAAATAATTCCCGTAAATTTTCAGCGCAATCCGAGAAACTTCCCGAAACAACTTTTCTGAAACAAAAAGACAGCAGAAAACAGGAACTAGCACTGGGCATCTTGTTAATAGGTTAGTTCCATAAATCATGCCAAAATGATATAAAAACATTATAAAAACATGTGGCACTGATATATAATCAAGCATGGAACATCAAAAATGATAGATACGTCGAAGACTGATGACGTGGATCACACATTCGCTGGGAGACCCCAAGAGGAAGGTATGATGCAGCAAAGCAGCAGTTTCCCTTGATTACAAAACCAAGGTTGTCAGATCCAGTAGGACTTGGAGAAGGCTTAGTAAAGTGTCAATCTACTCCGACGCTTGTAGATTAACGTCGACCTGCACACAATCACAATCAAGTACTTTTCCCCAACGAAACAGAGAGGTTGTCAATCTCTCCAGCTTGCTGAACACAAAGGATTAAATGTGTGGATGTAAAATATGATGAGAGTGAAATATGACCAGCGATCAAATGATGATGAAAAGGTATTAAAACGGTTGTAAGCAATGCAGGAAAATAGGACCGGGATCCACAGTTCACTAGAGGTGTCTCTCCAAAAGATATACATGATGGGTAAACAAATTACAGCATGGCAATTGACAGAATTGTGAGCGCACAACAAGGCTATCATAAAACAATATAGTTCACATTTTCATCTAGTATGGGCATTACGTCAAAATACATAGACTGTCTTCCAATTGCATCTATGACTAATAATCCATCTTGGGATCGCTATCCAGCATGTCACCCAAAAGTACTAAGTTGGAAGCAATAGATCATTGCAATAAGCAAAGTTCACAATGTAAATAACACAAGGAAATCACACCGTTGTTTTCTCCCTAGTGGCAACAACACATCTCTCGTCTTAATCGTTTCTGTCAGCCCGAGCTCAGACAAGAGAGGCATGAACGAACTATCTCGCATAAATACTCCCTTATACAAAACTAATAATTACTTGGCCAAAGCATCCACTACCATCGGAGAGCATGCAAGATCATAGATAAAACACAACATATAGATGAACAAAAGCAATGACTTCCACAATTCATCGGATCCATGCAAACACAATCGTGTAGCAGTTACAGATAATATGATCTTGATCATGATAGGCAGCTCACAAGATCTAAACAATGGAGAACAAGGAGGAGATACAACCATCTAGCTACCGCTATGGATCCGTAGTCCTATGGTGGACTACTCACGCATCACTCCGGAGGTAGGCATGGTGGTGTAGATGCCTCCGGTGTCAATTCCCCTCTCCAGCAGGGTGCCGGGAAGAGCTGTAGAACCCTCCCGAACTAGGGTTGGTGATGGCGGCGGCCTCAGACGTCTTCTGGAAAATATGATCGGGTGCTTAGAGTTTTTGCGTCGAGGGAGAATTTATAGGCGACGAGCCGACGCGAGGAGGTGCGCCACCTGTCCAGTTGGCACCCCGGCGCGGCCTGGGGGGGGGGGCGGCCAGGTGGCGTTTGGAGTCCCTGGGGCTCCCCTCCGGGCGTCCTTTGGGTTCCGTCTTTGTTCCATATTGGAAATAATTCCTGTAAATTATCAGCGCAATCCGAGAAATTTCCCAGAACAACTTTTCTGAAACAAAAAGACAGCAGAAAACAGGAACTTGCGCTGGGCATCTTGTAAATAGGTTAGTTCCATAAATAATGACAAAATGATATAAAAACATTATAAAAACATGTGGCACTGATATATAATCAAGAATGGAACATCAAAAATTATAGATACGTCGGAGACGTATCAGAGACGTATCAACCAAGCAAAAATACCCCGATTCTCACGGAGAAACTTTACGAGCTCGCCTTGCTATTTATTGTCGAGACCGGCACCGATGGTGGTCTCCTTGGATGGATCGTCCAGCGTAAGCTTGGCCTTTTTGGTGTCATCTTTTGGCTTGAAGCTTGAATCGACTTTGGCGGATGGCTTTTTAGTCGCCGGCATCTCATTGGGACCCATTGTCTTCTTGAGGTCTTCGAGCTCTTCTCTGGAGATTTCTTCTTCGGCGTGGACGGCATTAGCAGCTTCACATTCCTTTTCCTTTTGGAAGTCCCCGTTGATTGCATTGATTCCATTGGTGCATCGTTTTCAATGTCTCAATGTAGAGTATGTTGATGTTGTTTCCTCCATCCATGAGTACCTTTGTCAGCTTGTACTTGTCGATGATGGGGCTGACGACAAGAGCATAGGTGCGCGTATGCAGGATCCTGTCCGGGTGATCGCTACGGTCCCAGGTGATGGGTGTGTCTGAACCAGTCCAAGAATTGAGGCACCCTAGGTACCGTGGCGTTAGGTGATGACATGGATCACACGTTCGCTGGGGAACCCCAAGAGGAAGGTATGATGCAGTAAAGCACCAGTTTCCCTTGATTACAAAACCTAGGTTATCGAATCCAGTAGGAGTTGGCGAAGGCTTAGCGAGCTGTCAACGCGCCGTTTAAAACAGAGTGGTTGTCAATCTCTCCGGCTTGCCGAACACAAAGGATTAATTGTGCAGATGTAAAATATGATGAGAGTGAAATATGACCAGCGAGCAAATGATGATGAAAAGCTATTAAAACGGTTCTAAACATTGTAGGAAAATAGGACCGGGGTCCACAGATCACTAGCTGTGTCTCTCCAAAAGATATACATGATGGCTTTTATAGGTGGGGAGCTGGGCAGGGGCGAGGTGGCATGGCGGGGCGAGCGACGGCACGGTCGCAAGGGACAGCAACGTGCTGGTCCGTACGGAGGAAGGGGATGGAGTGAAGGGGTACCGGGTCATTGGGCTGAAAGCGGCTGGACTTGGGCCGGAAGGAAAAGATGAGAGGGATAGAAGGAGCTGTGTTGAAACCTGTTTTCTATTTTTTTCCTTCCTCTGCCCTTTTCCTTTTTTTTCCAAAAGAATTTTCAGAAAAGAGAGAAAGGGAGAAAATAAAATAAAGGCCATTTTATTTTTACCAAAATAATTATATTAACAACACAAACTTGGTAAGCTTTTTTGTTTGCTTGACAAGAAAATAAAGTTGGTTTTATTGTTTGGTTTCAAAATTAATTAGCTACAAAAGTGATGGTGATAAGATTAAAACATTTTATTTATTTTGAATTTTTCAAAAGCAACAGATGCAACAAAAGGCATGATGATGTCATGATCATGCAAAAGAAAAAAAAATCTAATTTGGGGAAAACCCCGGGATGTTACACATGTGTGAAACTCCCCTAGCTGAAGCTTCCAAGTCCCCGACAACGGCGTCAGAAAAAGTTGCTGGCGTGTTGACGGAAGACTTGGTGGTTGACTTCTTGAAATCCCCGGGAACGGCGCCAGAAAAAGTTGCTTGATAACGTGGATCATACGTTCGCTGGGAACCCCAAGAGGAAGGTATGATGCAGTAAAGCAGCAGTTTCCCATGATTACAAAACCAATGTTATCGAATCCAGTAGGACTTGGAGAAGGCTTACCGAGGTGTCAACGGCGCCGTTTATGACAATTGACGTGGACCTGTAGACAATCACAAACAAGTACTTTGCCCGAACGAGACAGAGAGGTTCTCAATCTCTCCGGCTTGCCGAACACAAAGGATTAATTGTGCAGATGTAAAATATGATGAGAGTGAAATATGACTAGCAAGCAAATGATGATGAAAAGCTATTAAAACGGTTGTAAACAATGTAGGAAAATAGGACCGGGGTTCACAGATCACTAGTTGTGTCTCTCCAAATGATATACATGATGGGTAAACAAATTACAGCATGACAATTGACAGAATTGTGGGCGCACAGCAATGCTATCATAAAACAATATAGTTCACCGTTTCATCTAATATGGGCATTACGTCAAAATACATAGACCGTTATCCAACTGCATGTATGACTAATAATCCACCCCGGGATCGCTATCCAGCATGTCACCCAAAAGTATTAAGTTGCAAGCAACATATCATTGCAATAAGCAAAGTGCATAATGTAAGCAATTTAAATAACACAAGGAAATCACACCACTGTTTTCTCCCTAGTGGCAATAGCACATCTCTAGTCTTAATCGTTTCTGTCAACCCGAGCTCAGACAAAGAGAGGCATGAACCCACTATCTAGCATAAATACTCCCTCATACAACACTAATAATTACTTGGCCAAGGCATACACTAGCATCGGAGAGCATGCAAGATCATAGATAAAACATAACACATAGATGAACAAAAGTAATGACTTCCACAATTCATCGGATCCATGCAAACAAAATCATGTAGCAGTTACAGATAATATGATCTTGATCATGATAGGTAGCTCACAAGATCTAAACAATGGAGTACACGGAGGAGAGACAACCATCTAGCTACTGCTATGGACCCGTATTCCCGGGGTGGACTACTCATGCATCACTCCGGAGGCAGGCATGGTGGTGTAGATGCCTCCGGTGTCGATTCCCCTCTCCGGCAGGGTGCCGGGAAGAGTTGCAGAACCCTCCCGAACTAGGGTTGGTGATGGCGGTGGCCTCGAACGTCTTCTGGAAAATATGATCGGGTACTTAGGGTTTCAGGTCGAAGACTAATTTATAGGCGAAGAGGCGACTCGAGGAGGCGAAGGAGTCGCCCAAGTGGGGCCCAGGCGCGGCCTAGGGTGGGGCCTCGCCTGGGGGGCGTTTGGAGACTTTGGCCTCCCCCTCCGGCCGTCCTTCTGGATCCGTCTTGGCTTCAACTTGGAAATAAATCCCGTAAATTTTCAGCGCATTCCAAGAAACTTCCCAGAACAACTTTTCTGAAACAAAAAGACAGCAGACAATAGGAACTAGCACTGGTCATCTTGTTAATAGGTTAGTTCCATAAATCATGCCAAAATGATATAAAAACATTATAAAAACTTGTGGCACTGATATATAATCAAGCACGGAACATAAAAAATTATAGATACATCGGAGACGTATCAGTATCCCCAAGCTTAACTCCTGCTCGTCCTCAAGTAGGTAAGTGATAACAAAATAATTTTTGAATTGACATGCTACCAACACAATCTTGATCATGTAATCATGTACAACATATGAACTGAATGCATTGATCCAAAACAAAGGTTCATTGAATGAAACAAACAATGATTAACCAGGTGTAACATCTAAGCAATAATTTACTAGAAAAGAGTACTTTGGAGATTTAAAAGTATAACACTTGACAATGATTGATATCTCACAAAGAAATATTAGTTCAACAAAGGAGTTTGCCCAACACAAAGGAAGATTTAAGTTTTTAGCCAAAATCTTCAACTTACAACTTGTTTATCTCAAGATAAAGTCAATATAAAGTTTTCACAGTTAGACACTAAGATAACATGAAGTAAAACTTGAACCAAAGTTGACACCAAGTGATTGCTTAAGGAGTTAAGAAGGAAGAGGAAGACTGACTCCACATAAAAGTAAAAGAAAGGCCCTTCGCAGAGGGAAGTAGGGATTAGTCATGTGCTAGAGCGTCTGGTACTTAGAGGAATGAGGTCACTCCTCATTCTCCGTTGTTTCACCACTAACTAATGTTTTGACTGATTTCTCAGGTTTGCATTGTGCGGAGGACAATGGTGGGTTATATTCATATTTTTCTTAAGCCACACTCGGCAAATTCAAGTGAGGACATGAACCATCAACACCGGGTGAAAGGGGGAAATGACCTTGCTTGTCACAGGTTATATCTAGCTTCCTACTGCTTCCTCATGAGCTTAAAAACAGAGGTAGAAAAAGGAGAATTTTGAAAGTTTTAAAGATAGCGCATGAAAATTTTACTTGGAGTGGCAAGGAAATACCACATGTAGGTAGGTATGGTGGACACAAATGGCAAAGATATTTGGCGCAGGGAGTTGGATGCACGAGAAGTATTCCCTCTCAGTACGGAATATTTGGGCTTAGTAGGATATCAAGCAAACACATAACATCAACTTGGTTCAATGAATGACTACAGATATACATTATGCATAACCACTAGACTTCACACCGTCTACCTTGTTAGCAAAACCAACTCTTTGCAAAAAAGAATATCTAGACTTTGAGAGCTACCAAGCAGGACAAGTGTAGCGCCCCGACCCCATAACTATACAGTGAAGCGTTGTGCAACCGGTCATGCTATACAATCGAGGGTTACTGGGTTTACCAATCCCAGGCCAAAACTCATTGGCAGGTGTGCTCGGAATGGATCATCGGCACACAACACCTCGATCATGCCATAAGCTCAGACATCGCTATCACGTATAGTAAAGAGACCGAGACTTGTGGAACAACTGGCACATTGCAGACTCTACGACACAAAAGCATATAGCAACTCATATAAGAGAAGATACAAATATTACACACAAAAGGATCACAGATCCAACAATACATCAAGCGGAAACGGGTAGTGTTGTCTAACAACAAGATGCAAATATATGGCCTAAGAGGCCCACAAATAAAAGATCCCAGCCAGCTTGTTCCACGGTCCCAAGCTGCCACCTGGGAACCCCGGACTACTAGTCGACGTCCACGAAGAACCCACCTAGCTGCTCGGTGTCGTCCTCCTCTGAAATACAAATATAAAGGCAGCAAAGAGAGACTGAGTACGATGTACTCGCAAGTTTAGTAGGGCGATATAGGCCCGATGTTGACGGAGGCTCTAAAGCTGTATATGTAGCTATTTTTGCATAAAGCTAATTTTCATAAACAAGACATAAATGACACATGGCACCGTCTATTCAGAATATTTTTCATAAAAGGGGTAAGAGGGTAACATTGCATCTTCGGTTCTCGTCGAAGCTACTTGTAGCCAGAACCACTCATCTCCACCAAAGGCACTCCCTCGAATCACCCTCGAGGAAATGAACCTTTTTCACACACGTTGAGTTGCAACCTTTAGCTACCAAATTTTAATTAGGTTAAAGTTCTTTATGATCCCGTAAATCCATTCCCAAGGCGTCCATAACCGTGGACACGGCTTTTCGAAAAGATTAACCCTGTAGGGGTGTACTAATTTACCCATTGGTACCGTCTGGCTCACCTGATTTGCCCTCTTCCGGGGAAGGCCGGCAAGCGGGCGCGGTTAAACCTTTACCTCACGTGAGACTATCCAAGAGTCATCTGTGGCCACAGGGCAAGTTTACCCAGCCTATTTTACCCCCTGCCCCATCGCCACGTCCTAAACACAAATCCTCCGCAACATTTCCTTTTTTCACTCACACGCAAATGGAAAACCGAACTAGAGGACCCTTGGATACGCCCGCACAAGTTATTCAGTTAGTAAGGCGCCCATACACCCACCAATGGCAGCATGCTCAAACCTTGAGTCCGAAGACAGGAACTCGCACCTAGGGGCAAGAGTGAGGCAAAACACCATCCCCGATGGCAACTCACCCAAGCCTTTTTAGCATATTAATTAAGCACCCCACATATCCACCATGTCCGAAATATTCCATCAACATAAAAAATTATGGAAATAAACAACGGACATAACTATCATTTAACTAAGCATAGCTAAGCATATAAATACAACACTTAAATTCTTATCTCCGGCCAACACATCAAACCTAGGGTTCATAGGTAGGGAGACATGTGATGGTCTAGGGGATAAACATGCATTCATAGGATACTCTACATTTTGATCAAGAGTGACCTTTGTACCGTATGCAATATTATGGTGGATAAAATAAATTTATAAAACAATTAGGATGCTAGAATGCCAAGAAGGTTAAGTTATCTCTTGCCTTGCTGCCGGGGCGTGTAGTACGGCTAGTCGGGGTAGATAGGGGAACCCTCGACTCCGGAATCTATCGATACCCAAAAGACATACAAAGAACAAAATAAATCACACGAGGACAAGGTGCAATGCACAATCACATGATGCCATGACAAGTTTATGCAAGATATCAACATTTGATTTATCTAACAAATTAAATGGAGTTCCAAATAATTAGTGCAATTATTTGGAAACAACCCCATATTTTCCTTAGTGACCACATTCTTTATAAATTATTACATTACCAAAGATGTGGCTTAAATATGCATGAACAAGACATGAATGGGTAGGGTTTGTCCTTCCTATCATTTTGGTACCTCATTTGTAATTTTCGGAGCACCGATGAATAAATAGCGAAATAAATAATTAATTGGATTTAATCCTTTTAAACAATTTAGGAAAAACATCAAATAAATATTTGTGATCATGATGTGATAAGTGCATTGTTTGATTGCATTTGAAGTGTTGATCACATTGATATTTTATTCATAATTTTTGGATCAATATTTAACAAGTTATGATTTTCCCAAATTAGGTATTAATTAAGCCATTTTAGGAATTCATATATGAACAGCAAGAAAATAAATTCAAAAGAAGGTTACAATGATGCCATCTTGTAGAATTTGTTTTTCGGAACAATTTAACATTTGATTTGCAGATTTTGGATCAATATTTAACAAGATATGATTTCTTTTATTTGAATTTTATTCCCAAAAGAAAATTCCAAAAACACTGTCGGGCCGGCCTCCAGGTCGGCCAGGCCGGGCGCAAGGCCGGGGGGCAACCGGAAGAGGCCGGCCTTTGGCCAGCCCAGGCTGGGGGCTAGGCCGGGCACCCTCCCGAGCCAGCCGGCCTTTGCGCCAGCCCAGGCCGGGGCAAGGCTAGGCAGCAGCCCGATCCAGCCGGCCTCCTGGCCGGACAGGCCGGGGCCGAGGCCGGGCACACTGCACGGTGACGCCGGCGGGGAATCGGCGGCGAGTGCGACGGCGAGAGGAAGGGAAAGGGCGCGGGAGAGGGGCAAAAGGTAGGGGGGCTCACCCTGAGCAAGCAAATGTGGTCGGCGCGGCGAGGGAGTGGCCGGCGTCGCTGGATTTCGGCCCCGGCGAGCGGCGGACGCGGTTGGATGGTGTCGAGGACGCCGGTGTTGATTCGGCCGGTCCCGGCTCGATTCCTGGCACCTGGAGGGAGAGGAGGAAGTGGTGAAACTCGCTGCGGCCGTCGATTCGTGTGGGGCGGCCCGGGACGACGGCGTCGAGCTCGACAATGGCGGCGGAAACGTAGGAGCTCGGGAGAGAGAGAGAAACGAGATGAGGGAGGAAGCAAGTGGGGAACGGGGTGAGGAGCAGGTGGGGGAGGCCTCGTTCTCTTGTCCACCGGACGGCACGGCCAGGAGGGCGTGGGGCGGCGGCATGGGCGCGGAGGAGGTGGCGGCATGGCGCCAGTGCCATGGCCACCACTATGCGGGAAAGAAAAATTCACAAAACCCCCCTGACACTTTTAAACAAATTGCAAAATGGTCCAGCAGCAGGCTTTAGCAATTTAAATGAGGCACCAGGACATTTTTCTAAAATGTGCAAAAATTCATATAGGCTCTATTTAACCTTTAGAAACTCCACAAAATTTGGTGAGGCAAAATAAAATGATTTGGCAAACATTTGTTCACAGCTTTTGATTTAAAGTATTTTTGACAAATTCCAAATTGTATTTAATTGAAGCACTTAAACATTTCCAAAAATACTGAAAATATTCATGGAGGCTCTAACCATAACATTGAAGCTCCCCATGATTTTAGTTTGAATTTTTGGAATGTTTAACTTGGTTCCAAAAATAGGAATTGAATTAAGCCAATTTGAAATCTCATATTTATCTTAATCCACAAAATTTGTAAAAAAAGGAGAATTGGGGATAAAAAGCAAATTTGGAACTTCCTAAACAATTTGGAATTCCAAAAATGAGTTGGTTGACAAGTTGAGCAATTGTATTTGGTTTGGATGCTTGGGAAGTTTGCCTCCCCATTTTAGTTGCTTGCAATGTTGGTAGTTTAGCAATAGCAATTTTCATATGCATGCCATGATGCAAAGAGGGATGCAAAAAGTGGAAAAATTCTTCGTATTTTTCATTACCAAGTTGGGGCTGTTACAATTCTACCCCCCTTACAGGAATCTCGTCCCGAGATTCTAGGCTTGAGTGAAGAAGGCGGGGTATTCCTGACGACGACTAGTTTCTCGCTCCCATGTGGCTTCTTCCTCGGAATGGTTGGACCATTGAACTTTTAGGAACTTGATAGACTAGTCGCGGGTTTTCCTCTCCGCTTCATCCAAGATGCGGATAGGATGCTCGCGATAGGTCAAATCCTCCTGAATGTCCAATGCCTCATGATCAACCCCACGGATTGGATCCTTGAAGCAACGACGGAGTTGGGAGACATGGAATACATCATGCACATCCGGGAAGTTGGAGGGAAACTCAAGTTGATAGGAGAGATCTCCTCGCTTGGCTAGGACGGTGAAAGGGCCAACATAGCAAGGTGCCAATTTGCCCTTGATTCCGAAGCGACGAACGCCACGGAGAGGAGAGACTCGAAGATAGGCCTTGTCACCAATTTCATAGTGGACCTCTTGATGGTGCTTGTCATAGTAGCTTTTCTGCCGGGATTGAGCAGCCTTGAGATTTTCCCGAATGATACGAACCTTCTCCTCGGCCTCATTGATCACATCAGGACCGAAGAGTGGCCTCTCCCCTGTTTCAGACCAATTGAGAGGAGTTCGGCATTTTCTCCCATAGAGAACCTCAAAGGGAGCCATTTGCAAACTGGCTTGATAGCTATTGTTGTAGGAGAACTCGGCGAGAGGGAGGTATTTTTCCCAACCCTTGCCAAAGGTGATGACACAAGCCCGAAGCATGTCCTCAAGAACTTGGTTCACCTTTTCAGTTTGACCGTCAGTTTGAGGATGATAGGCTGTGCTGAAGTTGAGATGGGTTCCCATAGCATTTTGCAAAGCCTGCCAGAATTAGGATACGAATAGGCTCCCACGGTCTGAGATAATCCGCAGCGGAACACCATGGAGAGGAACAATGCTGGCAACATACAACTCAGCCAATTGCTTTGCATTTATGTCCTCGCGAACCGGAAGGAAATGGGCTACCTTGGATAGGCGGTCGATGACGACCCAGATGGCATCATTGCCCTTTTGCGATCTTGGAAAGCCGGTGATGAAATCCATACCAACTTCATCCCATTTCCACTCGGGAATGGCTATGGGGCGAAGGGTACCAGCTGGCCTTTGATGTTCAGCTTTCACCCGGCGATAGACGTCGCATTCAGCAACATACTCGGCGATCTCGCGCTTCATGCAAGACCACTAGAATTGAGGGCGAAGATCTTGGTACATTTTGGTGCTACCCGGATGAATAGAGATGGGTAACTCGTGAGCTTCTGAGAGGATCAACTCTTTTGTGTTTCCACTCTTGGGCACCACTAAACGGTCACCGAAATAGACAACACCATTGTCATCAACCGAGAAACAATTTACCTTCCCATTAGCTATCTTCTCTTTGATCTCGAGGATTTCAGCATCATTTTGCTGGGCGGCCTTGATATCATACTCGAGAGTGGATTTGATCTCGAGGTTAGCTAGATATCCGGAGGGAACAATCTCCAGATTTAACCGGGCAAATTCCTCGTGGAGAGCCGGTTGTGCCCTTTCAACCATCACGGTGTTGCAGTAGGCCTTGCGACTCAAAGCATCGGCCATGACATTGGCCTTGCCGGGCTGATAGTTGAGGGTCACATCATAGTCTTTAATCAATTCCAACCACCTCCTCTGCCTTAAGTTCAGATCCGGTTGGGTGAAGAGATATTTTAGGCTTTGATGGTCGGAGTAGATCTCGCAACGGTTGACCAACAGGTAGTGCCTCCATTGCTTCAGAGCATGTACCACGACGGCAAGCTCCAAATCATGACTTGGGTAATTTTGCTCATGTGGCTTGACTTGACGGGAAGCATAAGCAACAACATGACCCTCTTGCATCAAAACACAGCCCAAGCCTTGGAGTGATGCATCACAATAGACGACAAAGTCCTTGTCGGTGTCGGGAAGGACAAGCACCGGGGTGGTAGTGAGCTTGACCTTGAGGGTTTGGAAACTCGCTTCAGCTTTGTCTGACCACACAAACTGTTTTTTCTTCTTGAGGAGGTCAGTCAGTGCCTTGGCTATCTTGGAAAAGCCCTCGATGAATCGACGGTAATAACCCGCCAACCCAAGGAAGCTGCGGATATCTTTGGCGGACTTGGGGGTTGGCCAATCCAGGATTGGCTGAATTTTGTCTGGCATCACCGCTACTCCAGCAGCTGACACCACATGACCGAGGAAAATGAGCTCTTTTAGCCAAAACTCACACTTGGAGAACTTGGCATAGAGGCGGTGATCTCGAAGCTTGGTCAAGACTAACCGAAGATGCTCAGCATGTTCGTCTTCAGTCTTGGAGTAGACAAGGATGTCATCAATGTAAATAATGACAAAATGATAGGGCAAAGGTAGTCCGATCTTTCGATGAGATAGAGATACGTTGATTCTGGTGGAGTTCGACCTTGGCGATCCGACTTCCACGTACTAGTACGCAGCGCCAATGCAATCGCTAAACCAATCTCCGGGAGTTACCGATCCTGCAGCAGCACGATCAGCCTGACCAATCGGTCTAGTACTACCTGCGATCGAGGAACAAGTAAGAACCAAAGATGCAATCACGAAATTGCGGATGAAGTATGAGCTTTATTGAATAGGCGGGATTCCGTAAGCGGTCTTGATCTGGTCGTTGGACACAAACCGAGTACACGAAGTTGCAGCAGTTGGCTAACTTTTAACTAAACAAAATCCGAGTCTAAAGGACGACCTAACGGGGGTATATAAGGAGGAGAGGTGTGGGATTTCGTCCAGCCATGGGGTGGCGGCCGAATCCTACCCTAGGAAGGTTTTCCTCCTTAGATACGGACTCTAAAACTGCCTATTAAAAGGTATCTCGAAAATACATGGGTCTGGCCCAAAAACGAGGTGGCGCAGCACCTATGAAAAGCCTTGGACGAAATTCATTAATTGATATCTTCTAAAATTCGTCCAAGCCATCAATCATCTTTATGGTGGCTTCAAATCACGGTAGTCTCCATTAGTAGCATCATCATCTCCGTTGGTTGCACTCCTGCTGCCATCTCCTCCAACGTACATGCTCCATAGCTTGTCCCTCTCATCCATGCTTGGTCCATCATTCCTAAGAGAGACAAACACATTTGATTTAGGCAGCATCATATTCTCATGAATATTAGGACTAGCTTGTAAGAACGAAAGTACCTGTTGATTAAGTTGACGTGCACGAGCTCTAGTCATAGGTCCTTGTAATGTAGGTGGTGTAGTAGTGGCGGTTGCATCTATAGAAGGGATGTCCTCATCATCCTCCCCTTCTTGAATTGAAGTCGTCCTCGACGCCATCTCATCATTCTCTCCCAAATATGGCTTCAAATCTGCAATGTTAAATGCGGGACTAACCCCAAAATCTGCAGGCAACTCAAGTTTATATGCATTATCATTTATTTTCTCTAACACCTTAAAAGGACCATCAGCTCGTGGCATTAACTTGGACTTGCGCAAATCAGGAAAACGATCTTTGCGCAAATGTAACCAAACAAGATCTCCAGGTTCAAACACAATTTTCTTTCTCCCCTTATCCCCATACATTTTATATTTTGCATTCATGCGTTCAATATTTTCTTTAACAGTGGCATGCAACTTTAACACCAAATCAGCATGTTGTGTAGCATCTAGATCATTTGGCACCGATGATGGAAGAGGCAATAAATCAATAGGTGCACGAGGAACAAAACCATACACAACCTCAAAAGGACACATTTTAGTAGTAGAATGCATGGAACGATTATAAGCAAATTCGATATGAGGCAAGCATTCTTCCCACTTTTTTAAATTCTGTTTTAAAACAGCCCTTAACATAGTAGACAAAGTTCTATTAACCACTTTAGTTTGCCCATCAGTTTGGGGATGACATGTAGTACTAAAAAGCAACTTAGTTCCCAACTTTGCCCATAAGCATCTCCAAAAATGGCTAAGAAATTTAGTGTCACGATCTGAAACTATAGTATTTGGCACACCATGCAAACGAACAATTTCACGAAAGAACAAATCAGCAACATGTGTGGCATCATCAGTTTTGTGACAGGGAATAAAGTGTGCCATTTTCGAAAATCTATCCACAACAACAAAAATACTATCCCTCCCCTTCTGTGTGCGAGGCAATCCCAAAACAAAGTCCATAGAAATATCCTCCCAAGGCACACTAGGGACAGGAAGAGGCATATATAAACCATGTGGATTAAGACGTGACTTAGCTTTTTGACATGTTGTGCAGCGGCCAACAAATCTCTCAACGTCCCGACGCATCCGTGGCCAAAAGAAGTGTGCAGCAAGGACGTCCTCCGTCTTCTTCACACCAAAATGACCCATCAATCCTCCTCCATGTGCTTCCTGCAACAACAAAAGACGAACGGAACTATCTGGAATGCAAAGTTTGTTAGCGCGGAACACAAATCCATCATTGAGGACGAATTTGTTCCAAGTTCTCCCGTCTTTACAATTCTGCAACACATCTTTGAAATCAACATCATGTACATATTGTTCTTTAATGGTTTCCAATCCAAAATTTTTGAAGTCAAGCTGAGACAACATAGTATAGCGTCGTGATAAAGCATCAGCAATAACATTGTCTTTACCCTTTTTGTGTTTAATGACATAAGGAAAAGACTCAATAAATTCAACCCACTTAGCATGACGACGGTTCAGTTTTGCTTGACTACGAATATGCTTTAAAGATTCATGATCAGAATGTATAACAAATTCTTTAGGCCATAAATAATGTTGCCAAGTTTCTAAAGTCCGAACAAGAGCATATAATTCCTTATCATAAGTTGAATAGTTCAGACTAGGCCCACTCAATTTTTCACTAAAATATGCAACAGGTTTTCCATCTTGTAATAACACACCTCCCAACCCAATTCCACTAGCATCACATTCAAGCTCAAAAGTCTTATTAAAATCAGGAAGTTGGAGCAAAGGAGCATGTGTTAACTTATCTTTCAATAGCATGAAAGCCTCCTGTTGTGCATTGCCCCAAACAAAGGGCACGTCCTTCTTTGTAAGCTCATTCAGCGGCGCTGCAATAGACCCAAAGTCTTTGACAAAACGCTGGTAGAACCCAGCGAGGCCAAGGAAACTCCTCACTTGGGTGACCGTTAGCGGAGTCGGCCAACTCGAAATCGCCTCAATCTTTGCGGGATCCACTTCAATGCCCTGCGCGGTAACAACATAGCCAAGAAACACAACTCGATCGGTGCAAAAGGTGCACTTCTCAAGGTTACCAAATAAACGTGCAGCACGCAAAGCATCAAAAACAGCACGCAAATGAGCCACATGATCCTCTAAAGATTTGCTGTAAATCAATATATCATCAAAGTAGACCACCACAAAACGTCCAATTAAAGCACGCAAAACTTCATGCATTAATATCATGAAAGTACTAGGAGCATTAGTTAAACCAAAAGGCATCACTAACCACGCATAGAGACCAAATTTTGTTTTGAATGCTGTTTTCCATTCATCTCCTAATTTCATACGAATTTGGTGGTAACCACTACGCAAATCAACTTTAGAGAACATGGTAGAGCCACTCAATTCATCAAGCATATCATCCAAACGTGGTATAGGGTGTCTATAACGAATTGTGATATTATTAATAGCCCTACAATCAGTACACATGCGAGAAGAACCATCTTTCTTTGGTACCAAAAGAATAGGAACAACACATGGACTAAGAGACTCACGAACATAACCTTTGTCGAGTAGTTCTTGAATTTGTCGTTCAATCTCTTTCGTCTCCTCAGGGTTGGTACGATAGGCTGCACGGTTTGGAAGCGAAGCACCCGGTATGAGATCAATTTGGTGCTCTATTCCTCGAATAGGTGGCAGCCCCGGTGGCATCTCCTTGGGAAAAATGTCCGCATACTCCTGCAAAATGTTAGCAACAGCGGGTGGCAAAGAGGAAGGCATATCCTCAAAAGAAAACAGGACCTCTTTGCATATGATTGCATAACAAACAAAAGTATTCACATCCAAGTCAGAAATATCAGATTTGGTAGCAAGTAAAGTTGGATGCTTCAAACGAATTTCATTAGGTAATTTGGAACCAGATTTAGTAGTATTCTTATGTGGCATCACTTCATTAGCAACAATCTGGTTTTCACTCTTTTGTTTCTCCTGATTTTTTGCTCTACTAGCTCTAGCAAGATCATCTTTTAAAATATGTTCAGGAGTCATAGGTTTAAGACCAATTTTCTTTCCTGATGTAGCCCAACCCAACGACATCACCATGTCAAGCATGCCAACAAATGCCAAGTCACCATGGACGTCAAAGGTGAACTCCATCCTCTTCGAGATCTCATTTCCTACCCTTTGGAATGGTATGCTACTTGAGCATCCACCCATTTGCATTGCTAGGATTGACACGATGGATACGAAGCCGATGGGAGGTGCCGAGGAAGCCCAAGAGTTGATTTCATCCAAGGCGTACGCGTGGATGAGGAGAAGGAAGCGTCATGGACAAGGAGAGGAAGAAGGAGGCGAAATCAGGCAGGTCGGCCTCCAGCCCGGCCTAGGCCGGCCCCCAGGCTGGCACCCCACCAGAGCCGGCCGGCCTCCCAGCCGGCCTAGGCCGGCCCCCAGGCCGGCACCCAACCAGAGCCGGCCGGCCTCCCAGCCGGCCCAGGCCGGCCCCCAGGCCGGCACCCCTCCAGACGACGCCGACCTCCAGGCCGGCCCAGGCCGGCCACAAGGCCGGGCCCCCTACAGACGCCACCGGCCTCCAGGCCGGCCCAGGCCGGCCCCCAGGCCGGACCCCCACCTTTCAGCTCCTTTTGTACTAAGACTATAAATAGCTTTCCTCCTTTTCCATTTGAGGTAGAGAAGAATGAACTAGAGTTGAGCGTTGCTCCTTCCCGTGATGGGTTCCTCCGAGGAGGATGATGAATCTCTTGTTGTAGCTACTCTTTCACTTAGGTGTCTCTAGTAGTGCAAACCAATCTTTCACTGCGGTGATTCTATTGGATCGGTGGACCGGCCGGTAAGAGAAATCGGTTTCATTAAGCGTGTTGTTGACTTGGGTTTTGGGATCCGGAGGCTGCTCCGCTGGGGGTTTGTTGCTGGGTGATTCTCCCTTGTAGGCTTCGCGAGTTATCCCCACGATTTGCCCTTTTTCCCCTTGTGTTCTTCGTCTCCACCTCCGTGTTCTTCGTGTTCATCCTCTTCCCCGCCTCAAATCCGTGAAGATCGGGCCAACCCCCTACATCATATGGTATCAGAGCAAGGGTTGCCACGGATTTGCCTTTGTTTCCACCCCATATCCACAAAAATTTTCTTTGATTTTGCTAATTTCGAAAATTTCCAACAAAAATAGCCCCAAATTGCTTTTGGATCGATCTGAGATTCTTGTGATTTTTGGTAGGTTTTGATCCGTGGATCCATTGCTATACTTGTTGATCTACCTCCCTTTGCGTTCCCATGGCCAAATTCCATTGATTTCCCCTCCGATTTGGTGTTTTTCGGGCAGTTTTTCCGCCCAAATCGCGCATTTTCGCGTCCCGGGAAGGTAGCCCGGCCGGCCTCCAGCCCGGCCTAGGCTGGCCTCTAGGCCGGACCCCCGGCAGAAGCCGCCGGCCTCCAGCCCGGCCCAGGCCGGCCTCCAGGCCGGTTCCCCTGCTGAAATTTTGTTTTGGCCATAACTTTTCACTCCGGACTCCGTTTTTGGTGATTTTTGTCTCTAATCGAAGCTACGGACAAGCTCTACATCACCACGGCGGTTGATCCATCATCTATTGCCACCATATTTCGTGAGCAAGGAAGGGACATTCCACTCCACCGGGTGAAGATCGTCGACGAAAGGTATAACATCCCCGAACCTTCTCCCACCTTGCATCACTTGTTAGCCAAGCCATTTGTGCCTATCTTACCTATTGAGACTAGCTCATCTATGATTGCGTGGGTTTTGCACACTTGATACCTCGTAGTGTTCCGAGCAAACCTAGTATGCGCTAGTTGATATAATTCTTGTTGGCAAGCAAAGCGAGAGGCAGAAAGAGAAAAGAGAGTAAGAGGCCAAAAGAGAATAGAAAAAGAATCAAAAGAGAGCAAATAAAAAGAAAGAGCCTCAATGCCATATCTCTTGTAGGTCGCGCAAGCTCGATGAAAAATTCATAGGTGTGGTATCTTTGTGTAAATCTTGTAGCCCACCAATAATTTGCAATCGAGTTGGTTTCTCTTGCACTTGTGTAACTTGAGCTTTAGTCTTCGCTAGGTCCATCACTAGCTCATTTTTGGTTGCACAAGTCCCTCTCTTCAAAGCGTGTGTTTCTATGTGCTTCACTCCTATCTTTTGAGATCGACTTGTATTTTCTTTGTGGTCATCGTGGTTCTCTACTTGCCTTTACAATATCTTGGTTTCCGGTTGTTCCATTTGCTTTCCACAATTCATACCTATCCACTCATAAGCCGTGTGTGTTTTGGAGTTGCGTTTGGATCTTTGAAATTCAAGTCACCCGCATTCTTGTGTATCGGTTTCTCTTGGCATGGTCCACTAGTTCCAATACTATCTACTAGGTGAGGTTGGTTTCTTTAGTTCCTTTCACCTCCACATATATATACACTTGTCTTGTGATTGACCATGTCTAGTGAGAGCGGAGCATCCTATGGAGGCCATGATGATGAGAATATGATGAGCGACAACGACTTCGGCGCGCCAAGCATGGATGACATCATGAGCGACAACGACTACGGCGCCCCAAGCATGGATGACATGGTGGACCTCGACATCGACGACACCTCCACGAGCATGGACTACATGGCGGAGAACCACCACTACTACGACTACGAGGCCGCAACCGTCCACGACTTGGAGAGCTACACCGACTTCGAGCCCACAAGCGTCAACGCCATGATGGACCACTACAACGACTACAACTCCAATGATGTGGCGGGACCCTACATGGACTACGACTCCTCAAGGCATGTCAAGGATCTGCCACGCGCTACACATCATGCGGACGACAACACCAATGATGAGTACCCACCTCGGCGATCCTCAAGACCAAGAACTCAAGAGCGCCACCGCCGTCAAGAACCTACAAGCTCAAGGAGACGGAGCTCAAGGAATCTTCGCCTCGAGGACAAGGAGACACGCCCTCCTCCTCGACGTCAAGCTACTTCGCCCTCAAGACGGCGGCCAACGCAAAGTGCCTATGTACATGAGTCTTCGTCAAGGAACACCAAGGATCTTCATCGGCGTACGTCTACTCATGATCATCATCGACGCCACTATGAGGAATCAAGCTACTCAAGGCCAACGCAAAGTGCCTATGCACATGAATCTTCGTCAAGGAACACCAAGGATCTTCATCGGCGTACGTCTACTCATGATCATCATCGATGCCACTATGAGGACTCAAGCTACTCCAGGCCACGCCATCACGCATCTACATCAACTTCCAAGATGGCGGCAAGTACACATCATATGGAGTCTCCTCCGCGCGCCACAACCAAAAGAGTGTCCAAGCATAGATCAAGCTCCATGAAGGAATTGGGAAAACTCAAGGCCATCCTCGACGAGTGGAAGACCAAGCGCGACACCTGCACCTTCGAGCTCGAGCAAGCCAAGCTCAAGGCCGACGCCGATAACGACAAGCTCATGACCGATCTCAAGACCTTCCGCGAGGAGTTCGTTGCCGGGTTATCCAAGTTCTTCACGCCCTCACATGACTCTTCACCGAGCTTATCGTCGACTCCACTACAAGTTGGTGACCAAGAAGATGGCGAGAAGACAGCCGAGCATGGGATTTCCCCTTCGTCCAAGGAGACGAGCATTGAAGATGCTACCACTTGTGGCGGCGAGCCGAGTGAAGAAGCCGAGCATGGGATGTTCCCTTCGGCAAAGGAGTCGTGTGATGATGCCCACACTATGGCATTCACCTTTGGAGGCGAAAAGGTTGAGGAGGTTGAGCATGGGAGTTTCCCTTCAACCAAGGTGGCGAATGGAGTTGAGTCTACCGAGCCTATCCCTATGTGCTCGAATGATGATATGGCACCAATCCCATGTGAGCATGAGAGCCACCTAGCCCACTTGAGTGAGAGTGCAAGTGAGTTGAGTGCCTGGAAACCGGCCTAGGCCGGCCTGGAGGCCGGTTGCGTCGGGTGGATGGCCGGCCTGGAGGCCGGCTGCGTCGGGTGGGTGGCCGGCCTGGAAACCGGCCTAGGCCGGCCTGGAGGCCGGCGGCGTCGGGTGGAGGGCCGGCCTGGAAACCGGCCTAGGCCGGCCTGGAGGCCGGCAGCTTCGGGTGGAGGTCCGGCCTAGGGGCCGGCCTAGGCCGGCCTGGGGGCCGGCTGGCTCGGGTGGGGGTCCGGCCTGGGGGCCGGCCCAGGCCGGCCTGGAGGCCAGCTGGCTCCTCCTTGAGCCTTCGCCTCCTTCTTCCTCTTCTTGCCCATCTTCTTGGAGTTCCTCTTGGCCATCTTCTTGACTCCATTGTGGGTCAACTTCCGGGTGGATCCTGAGTATACATAAGGTAGTGGCATGAGGTAGCAAGCAATTCAAAGGGAGGTCGAGATCACACATCGAGAGGAGCGAGGTCACCTTTTCATGAAGAGCTTTGACCCTTGATCTTGTCATTGGGCCAATCGGCATGGTGTCCATGGCGTTGTCCACTTGTGGGGCTACATCATCTCCCCCCCCTTCGGAAAGAGTCGTCTTCGACTCGTCATCCTCTTGAACGCCTGCATCGTCGTGGAAGGGAGATAGGTCGGCGACGTTGAACGTGTCATGCACCAAGTACTTGGATGTTGGGATATCAGTCTTGTAGGCGTTGTCGTTGATGCGCTTGAGCACTTTGAAAGGCCCGTCACCGCGAGGAGCGAGCTTGGATTTTCTTTCATCTGGAAAATGGTCCTTGCGGAGGTGTAGCCACACAACATCCCCTTCCTCGAATATCATTGGCTTCTTCAACTTGTTGATCTTGTTAGCTTGGCGTTTGGTGTGCTCCTCTAGAGTTGCTCGAGTTGACTCGTGTAATGACTTCATGTAGTCGGCTCTCTTGTCGACATCCATGTCGGTGCGCTCGTGTAGAGGAAGTGGTAGGATGTCTAGGGCGGTGTTGGGGTTGAACCCATAGACAACCTCGAACGGGCTTCGCTTGGTCGCTCGGTGGGATGCACGGTTGTAGGCGAACTCGGCGTGCGGTATGCATTCCTCCCAACCTTTGATGTTTGGCTTGATTAATGCGCGAAGGAGAGTTGATAAGCTTCGATTCACCACCTCGGTTTGGCCATCGGTTTGTGGGTGGTATGCGGTGGAGAAGAGGAGCTTGACTCCTAGCTTTGCCATCAATGCCTTCCAAAAGTAGCTTGTGAACTTGACATCTCGGTCCGAAACAATGGTCTTCGGCACTCCATGTAGGCGAACGATTTCCTTAAAGAACAAAGTTGCAATGTGTGAAGCATCGTTGGTCTTATTGCAAGGAATAAAGTGTGCCATTTTAGAGAAACGATCGACAACAACAAATATTGAATCTTTGCCATTCTTTGTGCGAGGTAATCCTAAGACGAAATCCATGCTAATGTCGGACCAAGGTGTGTGTGGTATTGGTAGAGGCATATAAAGACCATGAGAGTTCAACGTGGACTTAGCTTTGAGGCAAGTTGGGCAACGGCGCACCAAGCGCTCCACATCACGTGTCATCCGTGGCCAAAAGTAGTGTGTAGATAGCATGGCAAGTGTCTTGTCACGTCCAAAGTGTCCCATGAGGCCTCCACTATGTGATTCCTGTAGAAGTAACAAACGGAGCGAGGACTCGGGAATGCATAGTTTGTTAGCCTTAAACAAGAAACCCTTGTGCAAGTAGAAATCATCGCAACCTTTGTCAATTGTGCACTTGGTGAAGATGGGACCAAAGAAAGAATCGGAAGCATAGAGTTCTTTAAGGTCATCAAGACCCAAAACATTGATTTCAAGTTGGGTGAGTAAGATCATCTTGCGGGAAAGAGCATCCGCAACGATATTGTCCTTGCCTTTTTTGTACCTCACCACATAGGGAAAAGACTCGATGAATTCAACCCATTTGGCATGCCTTTTGTTCAAATTGGCTTGGGTTTTCAAGTATTTCAAAGATTCATGATCGGAATGGATAACAAACTCTTTGGGCCAAAGGTAGTGTTGCCATACTTCCAAAACACGGACTAAGGCATAGAGTTCCTTGTCGTAGATCGGGTAGTTTAGGCGAGCACCATCAAGTTTTTCGCTATAATAGGCAACGGGACGGCCACATTGCATGAGGACGCCACCGATGCCAAGGCCACTAGCGTCACACTCAAGTTCGAAGGTTTTGGAGAAATCCGGCAAAGCAAGTAAAGGGGCTTCGGTCAATCTCTTCTTGAGTTCATTGAAAGCCGATTCTTGAGCGTTGCCCCAAATGAAGGGTACATTCTTTTTGGTAAGCTCATTCAAGGGGCAAGCAATTGTGCTAAAATCTTTCACAAAGCGACGGTAAAACCCAAACAAACCAAGAGCGCTACGAAGTTGAGCAAGATTAGTTGGCGGTGGCCAATTTGTGATTGCCTCAACCTTAGAGGTGTCAACTTCAATCCCTTTTGAAGAAACCACATAACCCAAAAACACAAGCTTGTCGGTGCAGAAGGTGCATTTCTTGAGGTTGGCAAAGAGGGAAGCATTACGAAGGGCCAACAAAACTTGCTTCACATGGTCGACATGTGCATGCAAGGATTTGCTATACACAAGGATATCATCAAAGTAGACCACCACAAACTTGCCAATGAAAGTGCGCAAGACGTGATTCATAAGACGCATAAATGTTGAAGGAGCATTTGAAAGACCAAAGGGCATGACAAGCCACTCATAAAGACCAAGTTTTGTTTTAAATGCGGTTTTCCATTCATCTCCTTCATGCATACGGATTTGGTGATAGCCACTTTTTAAATCAATTTTGGAGAAGATAGTGGCACCACTAAGCTCATCTAGCATGTCATCAAGTCGTGGGATAGGATGTCGATACCTCACCGTGATATTGTTGATGGGATGGCAATCCATGCACATTCGGAGTGTGTCGTCTTGCTTGGGGACGAGGATGACCGGAACGGCGCACGGACTCAAGCTTTCACGAACATGTCCCTTGGCGAGGAGTTCTTGAATTTGGCGCTCGATCTCCTTTGTCTCCTCGGGGTTGGTGCGGTATGGCGCTCTAATGGGTAGAGGGGCGCTGGGAATGAGATCGATGCGATGTTCGATGCCACGTAGGGGAGGAAGTCCTTGAGGTAGCTCATCCGGAAAGACATCTTTGAATTCCTGCAAGATAGACAACATAGACGGAGGAACTTGGGTTAAGTCGTTAGTGTCTTTGCCATCTCCTTTGCATAAGAGCACGAAGTGGAAAGTGGATGGGTTTGCTCTCACTTCCCTCATCTCACTTTTGGTGGCTAACAAGACTACGCCGGGACTCACTCTTTTCCCTTTCTCACTCACATTTGGCTTGTGGCTCTCACTCACGTGAATGTGGTTCGCTCTCTCACCACTCAACTCACTAGAGGATTGTTTATCTTGCGCTCGTACAATTGTCTTGGCATTGTCGGCGATGATTTGGCTCGGAGTCATTGGGTGGAGCACTAGGATCTTATTGTTCCATTTGAAGCTATAGTAGTTGGTGCGCCCATCATGAGTAGCGGCCTTGTCAAATTGCCAAGGGCGGCCAAGAAGTAAGTGGCAAACCGACATTGGTACCACATCACAATCCACCGTGTCCTCGTAAGAGCCAATCTTGAAGGATACTTGAACCGTGTGTTGGATCCTCACGGTGCCGGAGTCACTAAGCCATTGCACATGGTAAGGATTGGGGTGCTTCTTGTACGTCAAGTTGAGTTTCTCACATAGCTCCTTGCTTGCCAAGTTGTGACAACTCCCACCATCAATGATTACCTTGATTGATTTGCCGTTGATGCCGGCCTTGGTTTGGAACAAGTTGCATCTTTGATCGTCATCACCTTGGTTGATTGTAGTCAAGACTCGAGTGACAACTAGAGTGCGGTTGGGGTCACCATCACAATAGATGTAGTCATCGTCGTCATCCAAGCTTTGCATCGTGGCCACCTTGTTCAATGCGTGGTACTCATCTTCACTCATGGACTCATAGTCTCCATTGTCATTGACTATCATCACCTTCTTGTTGGTGCATTCAAATGACTTGTGCCCTTGACCTCCACACTTGTAGCAAGTGATATATGACTTGACGGCTTGTGGTGAGGGCGTCGTCTTCTTGGAAGTGGTAGTGGGTTGCGGTGTAGAACTTTTGGCATTGCCTTGGGCTTGGACTTGAGTCATGGGTTGTGTTGATGATGAAGCTCTAGTGGCGAAGAAGGACTTGGCCTTGACATACTTGAGCTCTTCGGCGACTTGGCGCTCGGCCTTCATGGCTTGATGAACTAGCTCAACAAGGTTCTCATAAGGTTGGAATTCCACTATCTTCTTGATGGGGTAAGTGAGGCCGTTCAAGAAACGTGCCATTGATTGTTCCTCGGACTCTACAATGTGTGCACGGGAGAGAGTGGACTCCATCTCCTTGTAGTACTCGTCGACCGTCTTGATACCTTGCTTGAGTTCTTGTAGTTTCTTGTACAAATCTCGCGCATAATGATGTGGCACAAAGCGCTTGTGCATTTCCTTCTTCATGTCATTCCATGTATCGATTGGGTCTTCAAAGGATGATTGGAGTTGTTCCCACCATAGTTGCGCATAGCCTTCAAACTCGAGGGATGCGAGGTCGACTCGTTTGTCTTGCGGCACCTTGTAGACTCGAAATAGTTTGGAGACCTTGGATTCCCATGCCATATAGTCTTCCGGGTCGTTGGTGCCATGGAACTTAGGAATGACGAGCTTTGGAGGATTGAAACGGTTCTTGCGATCATCCTCATCATCATCATCATGGTGGTGATGGCGGTCTCGGTGACGATGTCGTGGGTGGTGGCGTGGAACATAATCCTCGTCATCTTCAATATCAACATGATTGTCGGCCAATGGCACTCGGCGGGCTCGATGTGGAGGTAGCTCATGACGATGATGTCGATTGTCCTCATGTATGTGTAGGGGATCCAAGTTAACATTTGGAATTGGAATTTCTTGTCGAGGACGAGCTTGATGAAGTGGAGGGTCGATGTTCGCTAGAGGGCGAGGCGCTTCGTGACGATGTTCGTCGTGGTGTTGGTGATGGTCCAAGTTCGCTTGTGGAGGAGGTATGTCGTGGTGGTGACCTTGACCAATCTCACTTGGACCTTTGCTTCTTGCGTTGGAACGATGGGAAGACCTTGAGCTTGATCTCGAAGAGTGCCGTTGTTGTCGTTCGAGAAGCTCCTCGAGACGAATGGAACGCGCCTTGTTCTCACGTTGATCGTCTTGTATTTGAGCGAAGCGCTCAGCGTTTTCACGTTGTGCGGCTTGATGGCGCTCCTCGTAGCGGCGGAAGTTGTCGTCCATGTACCTCCTCAGGGCCTCCGCTTGTTTGCCGAAGTCGGCATCTTGTTCTTCCCTAGCCATGATAAGCAAACACAAGTGATATGTGGAATATGTGGTGGCTAAAAACCGCTCTTACCTTTGGTTGATAGTATTGGACAAGTGGACTTGCCGTCCGAGACAAAGGTGTTACAAGAGTAAGAGTGTTTGATTAGCAATCCAAAAGCGACCCACACACACACTTATGAGGAGCTTGGGTATGGTAAAGTGGCAAGAAATCGAAACGAAACCAACGAAAAGGCTATTGCAAGAAGTGGAGGATAACCACAAGGACCACGAAACAAAAGAGACTAACCACACAATCCGAGAAACAAAAGAGACTCACACGTGGAGACAAACGTGGATGGTGCGACTATAGGGAGGAGCAACTTGGACCTAACGAAGACTATGCTCGTGCCGCACCACCTCTCGAAGGACAACTAGCTCAAGTGTATGGGAAAGAGCAACCGATTTGCACAAGTGTACCCATTTCTCTATTGGTTATTGGAGCTTGAGGATGACTAGGATCACGGCTCGGCTTTTCTCTTTTTTTTTTTAATCTTTTCTATTTCTCTTTTGCTTTTATGCTTTTGCCCGAGCCGAGTCCGCTACAACTAGATGCTCACAAGATTATGATATGGTTACTTGGTGTCACACAAGTGCAATGCTCACACTATGAAGAGCTAGCTCCTAGGAAAAGTTTCGCGAAATGGAAAGGGATGTGTCGGAAGCTATACCTTTGATGTCGTCGAGGTAGCGATGAAGCGACACGAAGATGAAGTCGGTGAATAGTCGTGCGGCGGTAGCACCGGCCGAACGGGCGGTAAGACCGATTGCGGGCGGTAGTAACGGCCGTTCGGACGGTAGTACCGCCGGCGACGAATTGCGCGGCAAGCTTGGGCTTGGAGCGGAAAAGGCCTCCGGAAAACACCAACGGAAAGTGGGGAAAAGGTCTTAAGCACGAGATCCGTGGATCAAAACCACAAATCGCTCACCAAATCGAAAGATCGAACGAAATCCATATGGGCTATTTTTTTTGGAATTTTCGAAATTGGTATGGGAAAGAAAAATTTTGGTGGAAAATGGCTAATAACGGTTTCAACAAGAGTAAGTTTGGCTTTGATTCTTCGATCCAAAGGCTACCTTTTTGAGGGTTTGTTGCTGGGTGATTCTCCCTTGTAGGCTTCGCGAGTTATCCCCACGATTTGCCCTTTTTCCCCTTGTGTTCTTCGTCTCCACCTCCGTGTTCTTCGTGTTCTGATGAGGACATCCCTAGTACATTTGTTATTCCTCCTATTGATGATGATGTTGCTGTTCAAGAGAAACAAGATGAAGTGAGGATTGGTCCAATGACTAGATCAAGAACCAAACTAATAGAACAGCAGGTGAACTCACTCCTATTAAATTATGATGTTTGTTCTTATGAGAATTTTATACTACCTAAATCCCTGCATTTATGTATGATTCAGGTTATTGATAACACAAGCATTATTGGAGGCAAGGAGCATGAAGCCATGGAGCCAAGCTTGGGAGAACACAAGGAGAGAGTTGATCATGGCAGCACAAGCAAGAAGGAGAAGCCAGGAGCTGAATTGGTTGGAGTTGGAAGTGCTGAGGACATGTCCTATGGTGCACCAGCCCACAATTAATTGTGCTGCGTTTTATATGTTATTGGGGGCACCAAGGACATGTCCTAGGTCCTCTCACACGTGTGGAATATGGGCCTGTGTGCTCAAGTGGCCGAATCCCTATATGGGTCGGTTTGTACCCTTAGGTTGAGTCCAAACATGTGTTGGTTCGGGTCCTAGTCAGGGTAGGGGCTGGTGTTTGCGCAACCCTAGTTGTGGCCGCACCCCCCCCTCTCATATATACCTCTTCTCCTGCGTGAGAGAGGTTTTAGACTACCTTTATTCATAAACCCTAGAACTCCATTGTTGATTGCTGAAGCATTCATCTGGAATTGTTACTCTGCAAGTTTTGCGTGTTATCTGCTATTCCACTGGGAATTAGTTGATACAGGACCACTAGTAGTCAGTGGCTACTCGTGCAAGTGTGTGGATTTACGAATATCCAAGGGATTGGTTGCTGCTGCAATTGGCATCAGGAATTAGCCGGAGAGTTCGTGGAGAGACACAAGTTATCAGATCCTTGTTATCGTGTGAGTTCATCGAGAAGATCGGGCCACCCCTTATCATCTTGGTATCAGATTTACAGGTTAACTCGGTGAGCTATCGTGATCTAGTAGATTAGTTCGTGTTTTCATTACCTATCCAGGAAAAAGCCACAAAAAAAATAGGTTTAGTTCGAGCCATAGCCTTAGATCATCACTTTTATCAAGTTTTCGTTGCTGTTTGTGGTTGATTTTCGTGTTCCTTTTGAGTCCTTTGTTTTCGGTCTTGGTTTAGGGTTCTAGGTGCTCTTGGAGTCCTCCCTATCGTGTCCACAAATTTCCATCCAAAAAGACCTTTCCGATCCAAAGTTCTACTCAATTTGAGTTGTTTTCGGTTTCCTGCCGCGGCACCAAATCGCGAAGAATTCTCTGCCGCCGCCGTGCCCTAGCCGGAGTCGGAGTCCTTCTCGTACGTGAAAAACGGCCCGCGCGCTGGACTTTTTTGCGGTTCGCGCACACCACGCGCTGCCGCGACACGTTTTTGGCTCGTTTCTCTGCCGCGGTACGACTTTCCTGCCGAGAGGTGTGTTTTTAGCTCTAGTTCTTTTTCGGTTTAGTTTTCTTTTCCACTTTCTTTAGGTTTTCTTTTCCTATCTTTGTGAGACTTAGCCACAGCCATTCTACAGCAACATATAGGTATCTTTCCCAAAAAGCATAGCTACTTTTTGCTCACTCCAGGCTGCTCTTTATCACATACTTTGTGTCACATTGATACTTTTGTGTTTCTTTTTGCTCCTAGCTAGTTTGGCCAGTTTTAAAAGTAAAAAAAAAAGGAAAAAAAAAGAGAAAAACAGAAAATAGAAAAAGAGAAAAACAGAAGTGAGAAAAGAGAAAAAGGCCTTGAGATACTTTGCTATACTGTTATTGGAGCTGATTCATCACTACTATATTGACACTTTCCTTTGAGCAATCTTGTGCCTGTGATATATTTGAGCATAGCTAGTGTCTTTCGAGTGCATTGCAATATTTCCATCCATATAATTGCATTGCCACATTTGTCTCCACTTTGGTGTGAGTTTCCTCGGTGTTCTTTTCTGTCATCACAAACAGCAAATAGGACTTGTTATTGGTGTTGTTAGGTATCCATACCAAGCCCCACTATATATCCTGCTTTGCCTTATGTTAGCTAAAATCCCTGGGTATTCTTTCATTCACACCAAGTCATAGTAGTGCTGTTTACTTGTGGTAAGTATTGCTATTCACTTTGGAACAGTAAGTTAACCTCATTGCTTTGCTGTTTTCAGTGAGTTGTGAGAGAACACCACATCCTATATTTTTGTTGTCACTAACACATTAATCCATGGAGTCTGTGGCTAGTGATGTGCAGGAGGATAACATTGATGGGAAAGCTCCGGCGGCCACTTATGAGAAGACTGTGGATGATATTCTCACATGGGGAGATCTATCCAAATTTAGAGACATGATCACGGCCAGATTTGATAAGAAGCTTGATGCTTATGATGAGAGCTTGAGGGGGGATTTACAGCAGATGGAGCTTAACATTGAGAAAGCTGCTACTCAAGAATCTGTTGATCTTCTGCAAGAATCTGTCACTAATTTGACTAGACAAGTTACACACTTGTCTACTCAACTAGAACAAAGAGGTCATGATGCTGATTGGGAACCAGGCCGAGCCCACGCTTACCAAGGCCGTGGAGGTTTTGCTGCTCGCAGAATACAAGCTCATGATAATCATAGAGAAGATGATGGTTTGGGCAAACCAAAATTTTCTATTCCTCCTTTCACTTTTGATACGGATGATGTAGAGGAATATTTGATGTGGGAGCTTAAATTGAGAAGCTATGGAGATTGCATGATTACAATGAAGATAGGAAGATTAAATTGGCTTCTTCTAGTTTTGATGGTTATGCTCTATTGTGGTGGGATAATATTACACAATTGAGGGCAGAAAATGGTGATCCTGAAGTGGTTACTTGGGCTACTATGAAGCAGCTTATGAGAAACAGATTTGTTCCCAAGAATTATGTGAGAACATTGTATGATAAATTGCAACAATTGAAGCAAGGCACATTATCTGTTGATGCTTATTATAGAGAGATGGAGTTGATTATTCAGAGGGCCAAAGTGAGAGAGGAACCAGAGCATACTATGCAGCGTTTTCTCTCAGGTTTGCAGTTTAAAATCAGAAGCATTGTGAGGCATCTCCAATATAATGATATGAATGAATTGCTACATCATGCAAGGGAGGCAGAATCACAGCTAGCCGAGGAGGCAAAGATGAGTGCTAGGAGACTGTTTTCACCTCGAAATAATAATTTTTCTTCTCCATCACCTCAACCAGCACCTAGCCGTGGGGTTTCTACACCCAAGGCCGAGAGCACACCCTCCCCTTCTAGGAGGCAAGTGCAACCAGCAGCAAGTGCTAGTGGATCCACTTCTTCCACAGCACGCAATAGAGACATGGAATGTCACACATGTGGTGGCAAAGGCCACTTTAAGAGAGAATGCCCGAATAAAAAGATCATGCTTATTAATGAGGATAATGAGTATGAAACTGGAGATGATGCTGATCCTAATGAGGAGGTTGATTGTGATGAGCAAGGAGGTCCAATTGATGCTTATGCCACACATTACCCTACTATTGTTTGCTCCCAAAATGCTGCTGCTTTGAGTGTTATTCCTTCCCCAGAAAATCAGAGGTGCAATCTTTTCCAAACCAAAGCAATTGTAGGTCCTCAAATGGCTTGCAAAGTTATTGTTGATGGAGGGAGTTGCAGAAATCTTGCTAGTAAAGAGCTATGTGCCAAACTGAAACTGAAATATATTCCACACCCTCATCCTTATTATATACAATGGCTGAGTGATAAAGGAGAGATCAAGGTGAGCTACATGGTGCGAGTGGAATTCCAAATTGGCCCATATGCTGATACCATTGAGTGTGATGTTGTGCCCATGTCCGTTTGTCACATGTTGCTTGGAAGACCATGGCAGTTTGACAGGAATGTTACACATAATGGGAGAGCTAACACATACCAGTTGAATTGGCATGGGAAAGATATTATTTTGAGACCTATGACACCGCAGCAAATTGTAAATGAGTCTCGTCAAAAAACAGAAGTACATTTAGAGAAAGATAGTGCGAAAGAAAAACAAGAGAGTAATCCTTCTATGAGTGAAAAAATTAAGCCGAGTGGTAAAAATCAAAGTGAGGTCGTGAGCCTTTTATGTATGCTAGCCACCAAAGAGGATTTGAGAGAATTTAGTGAGGATCCTAGTATGCTTCCTATAGTGCTTATGCACAAGGGAGAAATTTTGGTTTCTTCTGACATGACCCCTATTCCACTTGGTGTTTCTCATGTGTTACAGGATTTTGATGATGTTTTTCCAGCGGAGGTACCAGCAGGGCTGCCACCATTGCGTGGCATTGAGCACCAAATTGACTTGATCCCTGGAGCAACATTGCCAAACCGAGCCCCTTACAGGACTAACCCCCAAGAAACAAAGGAAATTCAGAAACAAGTGCAGGAGCTACTCGACAAAGGTTATATTCGAATTAGCCTATCTCCATGTGCTGTTCCTGTTATTTTAGTGCCTAAGAAAGATGGTACCTGGCGCATGTGTGTAGATTGTAGAGCAATTAACAACATCACTATTCGTTATCGTCATCCTATACCTCGTTTGGAGGACATGTTAGATGAATTAAGTGGTGCTGCTGTTTTCTCTAAAATAGATTTGCGTAGTGGTTACCATCAAATAAGAATGAAAGAGGGGGATGAATGGAAAACTGCTTTCAAAACTAAATTTGGTTTATATGAATGGTTAGTGATGCCGTTTGGTTTAACTAATGCACCTAGTACTTTTATGAGACTTATGAACCATGTTTTGAGAGAGTTTATTGGAAAATTTGTGGTAGTTTATTTTGATGATATTCTCATATATAGCCACAATGAAAATGAGCATGTTAATCACATTAGACAAGTTTTGCATGTTTTAAGAGCAAATCAATTATATGGTAATCTTGCTAAATGTTCTTTTTGCAAAGACAAGGTCATTTTTCTGGGATATGTTGTATCTAAACATGGCATTGAAGTTGATGAATCTAAAATTGAAGCTATTAAAAATTGGCCTATTCCAACTAATGTTAGTCAAGTGAGAAGTTTTAATGGGTTGGCTGGTTTCTATAGAAGATTTGTCAAGGATTTTAGTACTCTTGCTGCACCATTAAATGATTTAACTAAGAAGGGTGTTGATTTTATATGGGGGGTAGCACAAGATATTGCTTTTGATGAGATAAAGAACAAGCTGATTTCGGCCCCATTATTAATCTTGCCTAATTTCAACAAACAATTCGAAATTGAGTGTGATGCAAGTGGTATTGGTATTGGTGGTGTGCTTATGCAAGAAAATAAACCTGTTGCTTATTTTTCTGAGAAATTGCATGGTGCCCAATTGAACTATTCGGTTTATGATAAAGAATTGTATGCACTTGTTAGAGTTCTTGAGGTTTGGAAACATTATTTGTGGCCAAAAGAATTTATCATACATTCTGATCATGAAGCATTGAGATTTTTAAAGAGTCAATCTAGCCTTAATAAAAGACATGCTAAGTGGGTTGAATTCATTGAATCATTCCCATACATAATTAAATATAAGAAAGGCAAAGATAATGTTGTTGCTGATGCTCTCTCTAGGAAAAGTATGCTTTTAACTCAATTGGATGTGAAAATTCCTGGTTTGGAGAGTGTAAAAGATTTGTATGCTCAAGACAATGATTTTAAAACTGCCTATGCAAATTGTACTAATGTGAAAGCATGGGATCAATTTCATTTGCATGATGGATATTTGTTTAGAGCTAACAAACTATGTGTACCCGAGTCGTCCTTGCGTTTGTTATTATTGCAGGAATCACACAGTGGTGGATTGATGGGACACTTTGGGAGGGAAAAAACATTGATAATGTTGGCTGATCACTTCTATTGGCCACGTATGAGAAGAGATGTGGAGAGGTTTGTGAGACGTTGCATCACTTGCAACAAGGCTAAGTCTAAACTGAAACCTCATGGTTTATATACTCCTCTTCCTGCACCTACTACACCTTGGCAAGACATTAGTATGGATTTTGTGTTAGGTTTGCCTCGGACTAAAAGAGGACATGATTCAATATTTGTGGTAGTTGATAGATTCTCTAAAATGTCACATTTTATTGCATGCCACAAGAGCGACGATGCGTCGCACATTGCTAATCTGTTTTTCAGGGACATAGTGAGATTACATGGAGTACCCAAGACTATTGTTTCTGATCGTGATGTCAAGTTCATGAGTTATTTCTGGAAGACACTATGGGGGAAGCTGGGGACAAAGCTGCTGTTTTCTACTACTTGTCACCCCCAAACTGATGGACAAACGGAGGTGGTGAATCGCACATTATCCACATTGCTGCGAGCCATGATTAAAAAGAATCTGCGGGAGTGGGAAGAGTGTTTGCCTCATGTTGAGTTTGCATACAACAGGGCTGTACATTCTACTACTCAGCTATGCCCGTTTGAGGTGGTGTATGGTTTCAAGCCCATAACACCACTTGATTTATTGCCACTTCCTGTACAAGAGAGAATTAATATGGAGGCTTCAAAACGAGCTGATTATGTGAGGAAGATCCATGAGAAGACCAAGGAAGCAATTGAGAAGACAGGAAGACATGTTGCTGCGAGGATTAACAAGAAGAGGAAGGAGGTACTTTTTCGGCCAGGTGATTTGGTGTGGGTACATTTTCGTAAGGACAGATTTCCTACATTGCGCAAGTCCAAGTTGATGCCACGAGGTGCTGGCCCATATAAAGTGCTTCACAAGATTAATGACAATGCATACAAGATTGATCTTCCTAGTGATGAGTTTGGTGTGAGTAATTCGTTCAATGTTGCTGATCTTTCACCATACCATGGAGAGGACCTTGATGCGTCGAGGTCGACGCCTTTTCAAGGGGGGGAGGATGATGAGGACATCCCTAGTACATTTGTTATTCCTCCTATTGATGATGATGTTGCTGTTCAAGAGAAACAAGATGAAGTGAGGATTGGTCCAATGACTAGATCAAGAACCAAACTAATAGAACAGCAGGTGAACTCACTCCTATTAAATTATGATGTTTGTTCTTATGAGAATTTTATACTACCTAAATCCCTGCATTTATGTATGATTCAGGTTATTGATAACACAAGCATTATTGGAGGCAAGGAGCATGAAGCCATGGAGCCAAGCTTGGGAGAACACAAGGAGAGAGTTGATCATGGCAGCACAAGCAAGAAGGAGAAGCCAGGAGCTGAATTGGTTGGAGTTGGAAGTGCTGAGGACATGTCCTATGGTGCACCAGCCCACAATTAATTGTGCTGCGTTTTATATGTTATTGGGGGCACCAAGGACATGTCCTAGGTCCTCTCACACGTGTGGAATATGGGCCTGTGTGCTCAAGTGGCCGAATCCCTATATGGGTCGGTTTGTACCCTTAGGTTGAGTCCAAACATGTGTTGGTTCGGGTCCTAGTCAGGGTAGGGGCTGGTGTTTGCGCAACCCTAGTTGTGGCCGCACCCCCCCTCTCATATATACCTCTTCTCCTGCGTGAGAGAGGTTTTAGACTACCTTTATTCATAAACCCTAGAACTCCATTGTTGATTGCTGAAGCATTCATCTGGAATTGTTACTCTGCAAGTTTTGCGTGTTATCTGCTATTCCACTGGGAATTAGTTGATACAGGACCACTAGTAGTCAGTGGCTACTCGTGCAAGTGTGTGGATTTACGAATATCCAAGGGATTGGTTGCTGCTGCAATTGGCATCAGGAATTAGCCGGAGAGTTCGTGGAGAGACACAAGTTATCAGATCCTTGTTATCGTGTGAGTTCATCGAGAAGATCGGGCCACCCCTTATCATGTTCATCCTCTTCCCCGCCTCAAATCCGTGAAGATCGGGCCAACCCCCTACATCATATGGTATCAGAGCAAGGGTTGCCACGGATTTGCCTTTGTTTCCACCCCATATCCACAAAATTTTTCTTTGATTTTGCTAATTTCGAAAATTTCCAACAAAAATAGCCCCAAATTGCTTTTGGATCGATCTGAGATTCTTGTGAGTTTTGGTAGGTTTTGATCCGTGGATCCATTGCTATACTTGTTGATCTACCTCCCTTTGCATTCCCATGGCCAAATTCCATTGATTTCCCCTCCGATTTGGTGTTTTTCGGGCAGTTTTTCCGCCCAAATCACGCATTTTCGCGTCCCGGGAAGGTGGCCCGGCCGGCCTCCAGCCCGGCCTAGGCTGGCCTCTAGGCCGGACCCCCGGCAGAAGCCGCCGGCCTCCAGCCCGGCCCAGGCCGGCCTCCAGGCCGGTTCCCCTGCTGAAATTTTGTTTTGGCCATAACTTTTCACTCCGGACTCCGTTTTTGGTGATTTTTGTCTCTAATCGAAGCTACGGACAAGCTCTACATCACCACGGCGGTTGATCCATCATCTATTGCCACCATATTTCGTGAGCAAGGAAGGGACATTCCACTCCACCGGGTGAAGATCGTCGACGAAAGGTATAACATCCCCGAACCTTCTCCCACCTTGCATCACTTGTTAGCCAAGCCATTTGTGCCTATCTTACCTATTGAGACTAGCTCATCTATGATTGCTTGGGTTTTGCACACTTGATACCTCGTAGTGTTCCGAGCAAACCTAGTATGCGCTAGTTGATATAATTCTTGTTGGCAAGCAAAGTGAGAGGCAAAAAGAGAAAAGAGAGTAAGAGGCCAAAAGAGAATAGAAAAAGAATCAAAAGAGAGCAAATAAAAAGAAAGAGCCTCAATGCCATATCTCTTCTAGGTCGCGCAAGCTCGATGAAAAATTCATAGGTGTGGTATCTTTGTGTAAATCTTGTAGCCCACCAATAATTTGCAATCGAGTTGGTTTCTCTTGCACTTGTGTAACTTGAGCTTTAGTCTTCGCTAGGTCCATCACTAGCTCATTTTTGGTTGCACAAGTCCCTCTCTTCAAAGCGTGTGTTTCTATGTGCTTCACTCCTATCTTTTGAGATCGACTTGTATTTTCTTTGTGGTCATCGTGGTTCTCTACTTGCCTTTACAATATCTTGGTTTCCGGTTGTTCCATTTGCTTTCCACAATTCATACCTATCCACTCATAAGCCGTGTGTGTTTTGGAGTTGCGTTTGGATCTTTGAAATTCAAGTCACCCGCATTCTTGTGTATCGGTTTCTCTTGGCATGGTCCACTAGTTCCAATACTATCTACTAGGTGAGGTTGGTTTCTTAGTTCCTTTCACCTCCACATATATATACACTTGTCTTGTGATTGACCATGTCTAGTGAGAGTGGAGCATCCTATGGAGGCCATGATGATGAGAATATGATGAGCGACAACGACTTCGGCGCGCCAAGCATGGATGACATCATGAGCGACAACGACTACGGCGCCCCAAGCATGGATGACATGGTGGACCTTGACATCGACGACACCTCCACGAGCATGGACTACATGGCGGAGAACCACCACTACTACGACTACGAGGCCGCAACCGTCCACGACTTGGAGAGCTACACCGACTTCGAGCCCACAAGCGTCAACGCCATGATGGACCACTACAACGACTACAACTCCAATGATGTGGCGGGACCCTACATGGACTACGACTCCTCAAGGCATGTCAAGGATCTGCCACGCGCTACACATCATGCGGACGACGACACCGATGATGAGTACCCACCTCGGCGATCCTCAAGACCAAGAACTCAAGAGCGCCACCGCCGTCAAGAACCTACAAGCTCAAGGAGACGGAGCTCAAGGAATCTTCGCCTCGAGGACAAGGAGACACGCCCTCCTCCTCGATGTCAAGCTACTTCGCCCTCAAGACGGCGGCCAACGCAAAGTGCCTATGTACATGAGTCTTCGTCAAGGAACACCAAGGATCTTCATCGGCGTACGTCTACTCATGATCATCATCGACGCCACTATGAGGAATCAAGCTACTCAAGGCCAACGCAAAGTGCCTATGCACATGAGTCTTCGTCAAGGAACACCAAGGATCTTCATCGGCGTACGTCTACTCATGATCATCATCGATGCCACTATGAGGACTCAAGCTACTCCAGGCCACGCCATCACGCATCTACATCAACTTCCAAGATGGCGGCAAGTACACATCATATGGAGTCTCCTCCGCGCGCCACAACCAAAAGAGCGTCCAAGCATAGATCAAGCTCCATGAAGGAATTGGGAAAACTCAAGGCCATCCTCGACGAGTGGAAGACCAAGCGCGACACCTGCACCTTCGAGCTCGAGCAAGCCAAGCTCAAGGCCGACACCGATAACGACAAGCTCATGACCGATCTCAAGACCTTCCGCGAGGAGTTCGTTGCCGGGTTATCCAAGTTCTTCACGCCCTCACATGACTCTTCACCGAGCTTATCGTCGACTCCACTACAAGTTGGTGACCAAGAAGATGGCGAGAAGACAGCCGAGCATGGGATTTCCCCTTCGTCCAAGGAGACGAGCATTGAAGATGCTACCACTTGTGGCGGCGAGCCGATTGAAGAAGCCGAGCATGGGATGTTCCCTTCGGCAAAGGAGTCGTGTGATGATGCCCACACTACGGCATTCACCTTTGGAGGCGAAAAGGTTGAGGAGGTTGAGCATGGGAGTTTCCCTTCAACCAAGGTGGCGAATGGAGTTGAGTCTACCGAGCCTATCCCTATGTGCTCGAATGATGATATGGCACCAATCCCATGTGAGCATGAGAGCCACCTAGCCCACTTGAGTGAGAGTGCAAGTGAGTTGAGTGCCTCCACCATATGCGAGATTGAGTGCTTCCACCTTGAGGGAATGAGTGATACACACCTTGAGTTGGGAGAGGTAGTTGATAAGTCAAGTGAGGCCATTTCGATTTCTAACAACTTACCCTCTACCTCTAGTGTGTTTACTCATGTTGTGCTAGGTTCCATGGATGATGAGACGACAAGCTTCGACAAGTTGGTGCCTATGATGGAGAAGATGTACATGGAGGATGAAGACGATTCCACCCCATGCTTACATGAAGATGTGCAAGTCGGCCACATGGACGCCGCTACCTCTACCACAACACCTACTTCTCATGAGCGGGACTACAAAGGTACGCATATGGGTGTTGATGATGCCATGATCCCACTAGTGGACGTGATGACTTGTGATTGCTTGCATGATGTGGATGTTTCTTTCGATGTCACCTATGATTCTTTCATATTCCCATGTGATACCTTGTTCCAAACCAATGTTGATCATGTGGAATTTCCTATGTGTGATGATCTTACCACATGCATGCCTTGCTATGAATCTTTCCAATTTTCTCCCATTGTTGCATCCAAGAAGTTGAACAATTTCTCTTTCCAATGCTTGGTTTGCAATAATGTTGATATGATGTCTTATGAGAATGCCCCCATAGCTTTCTCAAAATTTGAAGATTATTCCTTTTGCCATGTTGAGAATTTACCCTTCCTTTTGCATATTGACCACTCACATATGTCATGCATTCCTTTTGATATTAGTGTGTTTGGTGATGTGCAAATGGATAGATGCGTCATAATGGATGATGCATTCATGTACCATGCACACAATTTCTTTTTATGGAATTTCATGTGTAATGGCTCATGCTTCATAATGTCAACTTCAACTGAACATGAGTTGACAAAAAGAGCTCTTGAGAGCATTTACCATGAAAGTTGTGGCTCCGACCAACCTCTATTTCCTTTTCCATGTCTTGCATCGAACAAATTGAACAATTGCTCTTTCCTTTGGTTCGCGTGCAAGCATGTGAGTGCTTTGGTTTTCCTTTGTGACATTCATGCTCCCTTGATCTTCCTTGCAGATGATTTATGTGTTGCCGCAAACTTGATGAGCAATTTCTCTTTCCTTATGTTTGTTGGTCACCATAATGATATTTTGAGCATGTCTTGTCATGAGGCCTTGGGATGTTATCTTCTTGGTGTTGCAACAAAATTGATGAACACTTGCTCTTCTCTTTGCTTTGTTTGCACCCATGATGGCGATGATAAGAGCCTCTCTCACCTTGTGTGGTTCACAAACCTCTCTTTCCGACGCTTTCAATGCAATGAACATCATATGGTTCAAAATGAGATAGCTTTCTTAGCCTTCTCAAATTTTCTTGGAGATTTTGTGTTCCCAAATTTTGAGGATGTTTGGACGAGTTGTTTGCACATTGACCTTGCATTTGTATTCCATTCCATATATTTGTGTTGTGCTAATGGTGTTATGAACAAATTTGGACATGTCATCAATGATGTGCTCCTCTATCATGCACACACATATTTTGCTTGGTCTTTGGTGCGTATAGGTATCAATGGCGGCATGGTGACTTCCACTTCAACGTCAAGCCATCTATCTCCTTCACATGATGAGGACGTGCTAGCGTCGAGGACGACGCTTTTCGAAGGAGGGGGAGATGATGTAGCCCAACCCAACGACATCACCATGTCAAGCATGCCAACAAATGCCAAGTCACCATGGACGTCAAAGGTGAACTCCATCCTCTTCGAGATCTCATTTCCTACCCTTTGGAATGGTATGCTACTTGAGCATCCGCCCATTTGCATTGCTAGGATTGACACGATGGATACGAAGCCAATGGGAGGTGCCGAGGAAGCCCAAGAGTTGATTTCATCCAAGGCGTACGCGTGGATGAGGAGAAGGAAGCGTCATGGACAAGGAGAGGAAGAAGGAGGCGAAATCAGGCAGGCCGGCCTCCAGCCCGGCCTAGGCCGGCCCCCAGGCCGGCACCCCACCAGAGCCGGCCGGCCTCCCAGCCGGCCTAGGCCGGCCCCCAGGCCGGCACCCAACCAGAGCCGGCCGGCCTCCCAGCCGGCCCAGGCCGGCCCCCAGGCCGGCACCCCTCCAGACGACGCCGGCCTCCAGGCCGGCCCAGGCCGGCCACAAGGCCGGGCCCCCTACAGACGCCACCGGCCTCCAGGCCGGCCCAGGCCGGCCCCCAGGCCGGACCCCCACCTTTCAGCTCCTTTTGTACTAAGACTATAAATAGCTTTCCCCCTTTTCCATTTGAGGTAGAGAAGAATGAACTAGAGTTGAGCGTTGCTCCTTCCCGTGATGGGTTCCTCCGAGGAGGATGATGAATCTCTTGTTGTAGCTACTCTTTCACTTAGGTGTCTCTAGTAGTGCAAACCAATCTTTCACTGCGGTGATTCTATTGGATCGGTGGACAGGCCGGTAAGAGAAATCGGTTTCATTAAGCGTGTTGTTGACTTGGGTTTTGGGATCCGGAGGCTGCTCCGCTGGGGGTTTGTTGCTGGGTGATTCTCCCTTGTAGGCTTCGCGAGTTATCCCCACGATTTGCCCTTTTTCCCCTTGTGTTCTTCGTCTCCACCTCCGTGTTCTTCGTGTTCATCCTCTTCCCCGCCTCAAATCCGTGAAGATCGGGCCAACCCCCTACATCATTTCCATCATGCATAAGAGTGTAATGATTAGTTCTACCATTATGCACAGATTCTTTATCATATTGCCATGGTCTACCAAGTAACAATGAACAAGCTTGCATGGGCACAACATCACAATCAACAAAATCAGAATATGTCCCAATATTAAAATGCACACGTGTAGTTCGTGTTACCTTTAGTCTACCTGTGCTGTCGAACCATTGAATATGGTATGGGTGGGGGTGCTGCCGTGTAGGGAGAGAAAGCTTCTCCACCATCTCAATGCTTGCTAAATTATTGCAGCTTCCACCATCAATGATGATTCGAATAGCACGGTCCTTCACAACACCGCGTGTGTGGAACAAGTTGTGGCGCTGATTATGTTCTTGACTAAGCTGCACACTCAAAGCGCGATGTGCAACCAAGCTCCTATAATTATCAGCATCCTCAGCGCCCATGACCTCTATGTCCTGCTCAGAATCTTCAGTATCTTCTTGTTGTGCAGAAATAAGCGCGAGAGTCTCTTCATCATAATCACTTGCAGAATCATACTCTCCATCTTCACGCACGATCATCACACGCTGTGTCTTGCACTCTCTCTCGATGTGACCATATCCCCAACAACGGCGGCATTGCACATCCCTTGTTCTTCCCGTGGACACCGAACTCCGAGCTGGCCCATTAGATGTTGATGGAGGATTCGGTGCCGGTGTGCGTGAAGGTGGCATGCTAGACTTGTTGGTCGAAGGAGGAGGTGCAGAACCACGTGAGCTGGCCTCCGGTTGGCGTGCCGTCCATGAAGACGTACGACCTGTAGAAAAATTAGGCCTTGTCCGCGGTTGACGATCCTGCACTTCACGTTCAGCTTTGCAAGCAAGATGAAATAAACGGGTGATAGTATTGTACTCCTTATATTCAAGAATTGTTTGAATCTCCCTATTCAACCCACCCAAAAAGCGTGCAAACATAGCTTCATTATCCTCAATAATACCACAACGAATCAAACCTGTTTGCAATTCTTGATAATACTCTTCTACAGATTTTTTACCTTGTTGTAAACGGGTGAGTTTTTGTAACATTTCACGCTGATAATAAGGAGGTACAAAACGAGTACGCATAGCATCTTTTAAAGCAGCCCAAGTAGTAGGAATATTATCATGATAAAGACGACAATGTTCAGACCACCAAACAGAAGCAAAGCCAGTAAATTCACAAGTGGTGGCACAAACACGTCTATCCTCGGGATACTGTAAACATGCAAAACGTTGTTCTACTTCTAGTTCCCATGTAAGATAAGCATCAGGATTATAGCGACCCTCAAAAGGTGGAATAACTAATTTCAGTTTAGCAACATGGTCGTCTTCACGTACCTGCGCTTGCTGCCGGTGTGCAAGGTTGCGTGGATCTACATGTGGACGACCCGGTGGATATTCGGCGTCCGCTGCGTATCCGTCACCATGCTCGACGGGATTGACGACATGGCCAGCAGCAGATGCTGCCGAAGCTTGAGGGTCCTGGAGAGGTACACGACCTGCCCGTGGAACTGCGGCGCCTTGCACCACGGGAGGCGGTATGCGGGGTGGCTGCAACTGTCCCAACAAGCGATCAAACTTGCCGGACAATTCAGCCAAGGTGGTGTTGACGTCGTCGAACTTCGCATTGAAAGCAACCTCCAAGCCATCGATCTTGTCCATAGCACCACGGATCCGGTCCTCGGTGTCCAAAGCATGGTCCGTAACCATCTTCTCAAAGTGCTCCTGCAGCTCCTTGTTGGTCATTTCGATCTTCTCGTCCCCTGACATGATTAGTAGAAAACAAGAAACAAATACAAGTATATGTTCCTATCGACTACTAGGGTGTGGTAGAAAACACGCAATCTGTTAAGCAAAATATAAAGCTCTTACAAGTTCCTTACCAAGCAGGAGAGCGTCACGGCGACCACAAAGATCAGCACTCCGAAGATTGGACAAAGCGATCACCAGGCGAGGTACAAAGCACGTAGGAGAAATCTGTGGAGCTTTAGGACGGCTTTATATATGGTATAGCAATAATCAAAACAGGAATGCAAGTTGAAACAACGCTCAACGACGGTACCGTGCTGGTCCTAGGCTAGACCGTACTAGAGACGCGAGCCGAGGACACCGACGAAGTCACGGCGCGGCACAATGAGGCCACACAAAAACAGCTCTCAGCAGCAAGATATAAGTGAAGATCACAGAAAAGTAACAGGTACGGGAGTAAGATACCCACAACATGCACTGAAAGTGAGATGGTATGCTCTGTGAAGCGTGCGACGCGCTGAAAACGCGAAAAAGTCGCAAAAATATCACTATGATGACAACTGTCTCAAAAGAATCCCCGTACTGAAAAACGAGGGTAGGCTCAAATTGTTTTTCGAAATTGCTCTGAAAAGCGTGCGAAATTTGTTTTTTGATTTTTTTTTATTTTTTTTATTTTTTTTAAGGATGAGTGGGGCGACGCGAGCAAGGATTAACCGAGTTGAAATCTACCTCGCTACGTAGAATTGGCGGAGAAGGAAACAAGCAGAAAAGTACTCTCCCAAAACCCTAACCCTAATTGATCTGGCGGCGCAACAAGGGGTGTGGCGGCAAGAAGGAGGGTATGGGGGCGAGGGTACGATGGAGTAGGGGTGGTCGGTGTTGGCGGTGGAAGGTTGTGGCGGATGGTGGTGGCGGACAGGTGGTGGCGGAAGTTGAACTGCGACGTGCAAAAGGTGCGGCGACGGTGACTAGATGTGACACGAACTCGAAACTCTAAAGGAAGTAGACGCTACGACCAGCACTTTGACACGACGATGTAGACGAAGAGTCAACAATGCAATACACTGAAAAGATTATGCAACAGGCCCGGACTGGTTTTAGGACGGGATGATCTAACCCTAATATTTTTTTTGGCTTTTTCGTGGACTGTAGGTGTGAAGAAAACAGATGCAATCTACACTAGTAAAACTGTAAATCTCACCGATCAACCTGAAATCTGATACCACTTGATAGGGCAAAGGTAGTCCGATCTTTCGATGAGATAGAGATACGTCGATTCTGGTGGAGTTCGACCTTGGCGATCCGACTTCCACGTACTAGTACGCAGCGCCAATGCAATCGATAAACCAATCTCCGGGAGTTACCGATCCTGCAGCAGCACGATCAGCCTGACCAATCGGTCTAGTTCTACCTGCGATCGAGGAACAAGTAAGAACCAAAGATGCAATCACGAAATTGCGGATGAAGTATGAGCTTTATTGAATAGGCGGGATTCCGTAAGCGGTCTTGATCTAGTCGTTGGACACAAACCGAGTACACGAAGTTGCAGCAGTTGGCTAACTTTTAACTAAACAAAATCCGAGTCTAAAGGACGACCTAACGGGGGTATATAAGGAGGAGAGGTGTGGGATTTCGTCCAGCCATGGGGTGGCGGCCGAATCCTACCCTAGGAAGGTTTTCCTCCTTAGATACGGACTCTAAAACTGCCTATTAAAAGGTATCTCGAAAATACATGGGTCTGGCCCAAAAACGAGGTGGCGTAGCACCTATGAAAAGCCTTGGACGAAATTCATTAATTGATATCTTCTAAAATTTGTCCAAGCCATCAAGCATCTTTATGGTGGCTTCAAATCACGGTAGTCTCCATTGGTAGCATCATCATCTCCGTTGGTTGCACTCCTGCTGCCATCTCCTCCAACGTAAATGCTCCATAGCTTGTCCCTCTCATCCATGCTTGGTCCATCATTCCTAAGAGAGACAAACACATTTGATTTAGGCAGCATCATATTCTCATGAATATTAGGACTAGCTTGTAAGAACGAAAGTACCTGTTGATTAAGTTGACGTGCACGAGCTCTAGTCATAGGTCCTTGTAATGTAGGTGGTGTAGTAGTGGCGGTTGCATCTATAGAAGGGATGTCCTCATCACAAAATTATGGAGGTACTCGTGGAAGATGGAGTTCATCAGCCTCATGAATGTAGCCGGAGCATTTGTGAGGCCGAAGGACATGACGGTGTATTCATATAACCCATAGCGGGTAGTGAAAGCCATTTTCGGAATATCCTCCTTACGGATTTTAATCTGATGGTAGCCTGACCTCAGATCCATCTTCGAGAATACCATTGCACCAGCCAGCTGATCGAACAAGTCAGTTATTCGAGGAATGGGATACTTTTTCTTGATGGTCACCGCATTCAAGGGGCGGTAATCAACAACCAGTCGAGGAACATTTGTATCCCTCTGACAAAGATGACCGGGCAGCCCCAAGGTGAGCTACTCGGCCGGATGAATTCTTTTTCTAGCAGCTCATCAAGTTGCTTCTTCAGTTCAGATAGCTCTTCCGTTGGCATGCGGTAGGGCCTTTTGGAAACAGGGGCGGTTCTCGGAACCAACTCAATCACAAACTCCACGCTACGATCAGGTGGCATGCCGGGCAATTCCTCCGGGAAAACATCGGGGAAATCACACACCACGGCAACTTCATGCATTTCAGGCAGGGTGGTTCCTTCCAGGAAACACAAGCTGATCTCCGGTGAGAGTGGAGTGGCAGCGGAGGGAATTGCGGACGAGGGTGACCAATAACTCACCAGCCTGACGGTTGGGTGGATCACGGTGACAGACTTGGCAGCACAGTCCAGGTTGGCCTGATATTTGACTAACCAATCCATCCCCAGAATTACATCTAGCCCATCTGACTTCAGTGCTATCAGCTGGAACGGGAAAGACCAATAGCCTATGGTAATCTGGACTTCCGGAGCAACCCATTTGGTGTGCCAACTAGACCCTGGGGTCTTGACCACTAACGGGGAGTCCATGTTCACAAATGGAATTTGATTGTTGTGCGCAAAAGCTATTGATATGAATGAATGCGATGCTCCAGAATCAAACAAGACTGAAGCAGGGTAATCATTGATTCGAAGCGTACCCATGAGAACTCCGGGGTCCTTCTCAACGCCTTCAGCCGAGACGTGGTTCAGCGGCCACGGCTGACGGTGGTAGCCTTGGCGCCTGGGGTAGAGGGTGCTGGTGCAGGTGCTGCGGGAGCCGGTGCCTTATGGGGACACTCCCTGGAGTAGTGCCCAGGCTGGCCACAAGCAAAGCAAGTGAGCCCTGGTGGTGCAGGCAGTCGAGGTCGAAAACCGCCTCCAGCCGCACCCAAGGTCGAAGTAGCTGGGTGAGGCGGAGGTGGCAAGTACCCGGTGGGCTTCGGCGCGAAGGGTGCCTTGGGCATGGCGCTGAAGGGCACAAATACCCGGCGCTTCTTGCCCATAGAAGAAGAGGAGCTCTGGTTGTCGGTGGAAGCTGGCCTCTTGGAAGCCTCCAGCTCCTTCCTACCCTGCTCCATGGTGAGAGCCTAGTTGTAGAGCTCCTGGTAGGAGGTGAACTTGAAGGGTAGGAGCTCGTATCGGAGACGAGGTGCGAGCCCCCTGCGAAAGAGGTATTGCTTGTCCTCGTCATTCGTCACGTCCCGAGGGGTGTAACGGGAGAGGTGGTTGAACTCCCACCCATAAGCTTGGACGTCCATGCGTCCCTGGGTCAAGTCCAGGAACTCCCTCCTCTTGAGGTCCATGACGGGCTTGGGGATGTACGCCGCACGGAAAGCGGCGCGGAAATCCTCCGAAGTGAAGACATGGCCCGCGGCAAACATTGCCACGTGGCTCTCCCACCAGGAGCCGGCGGCTCTATTCAGCAGATAGGTGGCGAAATTGACTTGTTCCGCCACCGGAACATGAAGAGCGGCAAACTTGCGCTCTAGAGCCCGAAGCCAATCATCCGCATCAAGCGGCTCCTTAGTTTCAGAGAAAGTGGGAGGTTGGGAGCACAAGAACTCCGTGAGAGTGTTGCAGTCCGTGTTCCTCCTAGCCCCTTGCTGCACCAGCTGCTCGAGCAGGCGCTCATTTTGTAGCCGGTTTTGCTCAATAGCCATCAGGACCTCCGCCATTGAGGGTGGCGGCGGTGCATCAGGATTACTTGATTCCCCACGACGGGTAGGAGCCATTCTGAAGAATTGGAACAATGACATAGTTAGTAAACACCTTCGACAGATAGGATAGATCATTGGGGTGCTTCCAAATATAGATATTGAAGATGGCAATCACTAAGACAGATTTAGGCAACCATGGTGACATCACGTCATCGCGGCGATAGCAATCGGATACAACGGACTCAAGACAAACACCGAACGATAGAAACCCAACCCCGAGAACCTAAGCATCAACACCAAGCTTTAAACAAATAGAGGTAAGAATCAGAGTAGAGCGAGTTGGATGAGAAGTAAAAATAATCCTAAGAAGTTTTCACAACTCATTTTTAGGTTATAAATAATTTTCAACTAGACTCGACATCGACCAATAGAAAGGGTTTCCTACAGGCAGTCCTGCTCTGATACCAACTTGTAGTGCCCAAACCCCAAAACTATTCAGTGAAGCGTTGTGCAACCGGTCATGCCACACAATCGAGGGTTACTGGGTTTACCAATCCCAGGCCAAAACTCATTGGCAGGTGTGCTCGGAATGGATCATCGGCACACAACACCTCGATCATGCCATAAGCTCAGACATCGCTATCACGTATAGTAAAGAGACCGAGACTTGTGAAACAACTGGCACATTGCAGACTCTACGACACAAAAGCATATAGCAACTCATATAAGAGAAGATACAAATATTACACACAAAAGGATCACAGATCCAACAATACATCAAGCGGAAACGGGTAGTGTTGTCTAACAACAAGATGCAAATATATGGCCTAAGAGGCCCACAAATAAAAGATCCCAGCCAGCTTGTTCCACGGTCCAAAGCTGCCACCTGGGAACCCCGGACTACTAGTCGACGTCCACGAAGAACCCACCTAGCTGCTCGGTGTCCTCCTCCTCTGAAATACAAATATAAAGGCAGCAAAGAGAGACTGAGTACGATGTACTCGCAAGTTTTGTAGGGCGATATAGGCTCGATGCTGATGGAGGCTCTAAAGCTGTATATGTAGCTATTTTTGCATAAAGCTAATTTTCATAAACAAGACATAAATGACACATGGCACCGTCTATTCAGAATATTTTTTCATAAAAGGGGTAAGAGGGTAACATTTCATCTTCGGTTCTCGTCGAACTTACTTGTAGCCAGAACCACTCATCTCTACCAAAGGCACTCCCTCGAATCACCCTCGAGAAAATGAACCTTTTTCACACACGTTGAGTTGCAACCTTTAGCTGCCAAATTTTAATTAGGTTAAAGTTCTTTATGATCCCGTAAATCCATTCCCAAGGCGTCCATAACCGTGGACACGGCTTTTCGAAAAGATTAACCCTGCAGGGGTGTACTAATTTACCCCATTGGTACCGTCCGGCTCACCTGATTGGCCCTCTTCCGGGGAAGGCCGGCAAGCGGGCGCGGTTAAACCTTTACCTCACGTGAGACTATCCAAGAGTCATCTGTGGCCACAGGGCAAGTTTACCCAGCCTATTTCAGCCCCTGCCCCATCGCCACGTCCTAAACACAAATCCTCCGCAACATTTCCTTTTTCCACTCACACGCAAATGGAAAACCGAACTAGAGGACCCTTGGATACGCCCGCACAAGTTATTCAGTTAGTAAGGCGCCCATACACCCACCAATGGCAGCACGCTCAAACCTTGAGTCTGAAGACAGGAACTCGCACCTAGGGGCAAGAGTGAGGCAAACACCATCCCCGATGGCAACTCACCCAAGCCTTTTTAGCATATTAATTAAGCACCCCACATATCCACCATGTCCGAAATATTCCATCAACATCAACAATTATGGAAATAAACAACGGACATAACTATCATTTAACTAAGCATGGCTAAGCATAGCTAAGCATATAAATACAACACTTAAATTCTTATCTCCGGCCAACACATCAAACCTAGGGTTCATAGGTAGGGAGACATGTGATGGTCTAGGGGATAAACATGCATTCATAGGATACTCTATATTTTGATCAAGAGTGGATAAAATAAATTTATAAAACAATTAGGATTCTAGAATGCCAAGAAGGTTAGGTTATCTCTTGCCTTGCTGCCGGGGCGTGTAGTACGGCTCGTCGGGGTAGATAGGGGAACCCTCGACTCCGGAATCTATCGATACCCAAAAGAAATACAAAGAACAAAATAAATCACACGAGGACAAGGTGCAATGCACAATCACATGATGCCATGACAATTTTATGCAAGATATCAACATTTGATTTATCTAACAAATTAAATGGAGTTCCAAATAATTAGTGCAATTATTTGGAAACAACCCCATATTTTCCTTAGTGACCACATTCTTTATAAATTATTACATTACCAAAGATGTGGCTTAAATATGGATGAACAAGACATGAATGGGTAGGGTTTGTCCTTCCGATCATTTTGGTACCTCATTTGTAATTTTTGGAGCACCGATGAATAAATAGCGAAATAAATAATTAATTGGATTTAATCCTTTAACCAATTTAGGAAAAACATCAAATAAATATTTGTGATCATGATGTGATAAGTGCATTGTTTGATTTCATTTGAAGTGTTGATCACATTGATATTTTATTCATAATTTTTGGATCAATATTTAACAAGTTATGATTTTCCCAAATTAGGTATTAATGAAGCCATTTTAGGAATTCATATATGAATAGCAAGAAAATAAATTCAAAAGAAGGTTACAATGATTCCATCTTGTAGAATTTGTTTTTCTGAACAATTTGACATTTGATTTGCAGATTTGGATCAATATTTAAGAAGATATGATTTCTTTTATTTGAATTTTATTCCCAAAAGAAAATTCCAAAAACGTCGGGCCGGCCTCCAGGTCCGGATGGGTGGAGGCTCCAAGTTATAATTCTCCGGATGGGTGGGGGGCTCTAACCATTTATTCATGGAGGCTCTAACCATAACATTGAAGATCCCCATGATTTTAGTTTGAATTTTTGGAATGTTTACTTGGTTCCAAAAATAGGAATTGAATTAAGCCAATTTGAAATCTCATATTTATCTTAATCCACAAAATTTGGAAAATAAGGAGAATTGGGGATAAAAAGCAAATTTGGAACTTCCTAAACAATTTGGAAGTCCAAGAATGAGTTGGTTGACAAGTTGAGCAATTGTATTTGGTTTGGATGCTTGGGAAGTTTGCCTCGCCATTTTAGTTGCTTGCAATGTTGGCAGTTTAGCAATAGCAATTTTCATATGCATGCCATGATGCAAAGAGGGATGCAAAAAGTGGAAAATTCTTCGTATTTTTCATTACCAAGTTGGGGATGTTACAACAAGCACCACAATTTTAAGCTTTACAGCAGTTCTTTACTAATCTATTATTACTAGATGATCCACAAGTTTAAGCATTAGTCTACTTCATATCTCTAAACAATTGACAAGTATCAAAGATTCAAGACAATGGTCTACTAGATTAAGCAGCACTTTTAACACTTCCTACATGATAATTTTTCATTCACCCAAACACCAATCAACTTATTTGAAAACAAAACTAAAAGGGGTGAAACAACAAGAGCAATACTTCCTAACTACAAAANTCCCAGGTCTATGCTTTCACGGGGAGAAGACGCATTCCTGGAAATACGTTACCAGCCCAGCCCGGTTCAGGAAACAGCCTGCTCTGTTTTTTTTTATTTCGAGTGGGCAGCAGATAGTTAACCATCGCCGGACCGTATCTTTTGAACCGTAGCTCCGTTTGAGGTGATTCAAATTTGTAAATTTATAGTTTGAAAAGATCTATCCAGTGGTATAGGTTTTATATTTTTGTAAGATTTTTGTATGCTCAGCACACTTGTATGCTTGCATAGGTGTCCCGCGGTACCGGCAAACCAATACCCTAAACCGCGACGTCCGTGACCCTCCAAGCCAAATGGCGTCGATCTTCGAAGGCAAGCTAACCACTTGCTATGAACACTCAAGCGGTGTTTGTTTGTTTGCATTTTACCCTGTCATATAGGTGCATTTTATTGCTTATCATCTGTGAACTGTGCGTCACGAGATATCGTGGCTTTGTTTACATCCTGTCAACTGTGATATTTTACTTCTTTTACTCGACCTGAGGCTGGCACCGGTCGGAGTTATCTCCGCCACAGTCGCCCGGTTGACTGTATTGTTTTATTTTCTTTTATCAGCCTGAGGCTGGCACCGGCCGGAGGTATCTCCGCCACAGTCGCCCGGTTGAATGTATTGTTTTATTTTCTTTTATCAGCCTGAGGCTGGCACCGGCCGGAGGTATCTCCGCCACAGTCGCCCGGTTGACTGTATTGTTTTATTTTCTTTTATCAGCCTGAGGCTGGCACCGGCCGGAGGTATCTCCGCCATAGTCGCCCGGTTGACTGTATTGTTTTATTTTCTTTTATCAGCCTGAGGCTGGCACCGGCCGGAGGTATCTCCGCCACAGTCGCCCGGTTGACTGTACTGCATTTTTATCTATTTATTTGTTTCTTTGTTTGCTCGATTAGTGGTGGCCCAATAGTCACCCGGTCGATGCAAACTATCCATTGCTTGAACTATTGTGTGCAGTTTGCTTCTGTTTCATGTTGATATGATATTATGGTTTTTTTGTGTTGGACTAATCCTCTGCTATTTGGACTTGTCGTTGAATGAAACTAGACTAAATGAAAACCCCCTCCAAACATCAATAGGGTCAGTCCATAGTGCCACTAATATGAACATTGAACGCACTACCACTGTCGCCCAAATGGGAGAGCCATAGCCTATGTAACCTATCAAGCCTCCTTTGATGCTACCCACTTGGCAAGTCTAGTCGGATACTGCATAGTTGTGGTCGGGGCTAGTATTGTGAAGGTTCCGGAGCATCGCTCATGAGTTGGGGACGTGCCGTATTCACTTCGTCATAAGACATAGAGTTATGTCGGTAGCTATACAGGGAGTGTCTTGGTAGCGTGAACGGTCATGTAAGTGTATCAGGCCGCCTTGAGGATGATTTCCTAAAGTACCGGCTATATGGTGCATTTAGATGGGTGGTAACTGCAACCTCTCGAGAGTATGGCAACTAGCAGCTAGCCTTGTGCCTAGGTTATGGAACAGTTCAGTATCGGTCACACTATTGTCCTTTGTCGAGTTCGGAGGTTAAACTTAAGTTCTGTTTGAAAGAAAGATGAACAACCTGATTTCACTAAATGAACAATAATTTGATGCAGGGAATGTTACCTGAGATGTGGATGGTTACCCGTGTACAGGGGGACGGTGTGATTGTTGGGAGCCTAGAGTTAGGCCTGAGCCAACATCAACTGTGCATGCCTGAGTGGAAATGTGATGCCAGTGGGCCTAAGAGTTCGACTGATATGGTAAGGCCATTGGGCCTAGTTGTGATGATAGGTGATTTTAAAATACTTCGTACCAAAGGGTACACCCGTTATTCGTCACAGGTAAGTTCTTTGTGTGATCTCCGGTACACAATCCAACCCCACCTGGCTTGGACTCTGTATTGGTGGTACTCCCATTGTTTACTTATGTCATGTTTTATTGTGATGCCATGTTGTCATCCTTTTGGACTGCCGTAAGTAGACACTTGCCGTGCTTAGATTATTTTATGTCGCTAGCTACTTGTTGCCTGATTGTGTGACTGTTCATGTCTTGTGGTTATTTTCTTGCGAGTACGTCATTGTACTCAAACCGGCTTTTCATGTGGCCAGACGTTGAGAGGATTCATCTACTACCATAGCCAGGAGATGGAGCAAGAGCGTGCTAGGATCAGTAGCCCAGCCAGATGCCGGTGGAATGGAGTCGCACCAAGCCGTTGCCGTATCTATGTCTTCCGCTGCCAGTTAAACTTCGTCCCGTGACATACTTGGCTATATGTCAGGCCTTGATGGCCATGTAAACCATTTGTAGCCCACTGGGCCTGATAGTGTAATGATATTTTCGCTATGTTGCATTGTCGTAATATGCGTCCGGATATCTTGGGCTGGCACACGGGGCGACCGCCTCTCTGGCGACCTGTGTCAGAGGGGGTGCCACAGAGCATGGTATCAGAGCACCAGGCTGGCTGTAGACTACCCTAGCATGGAAAGTCCACCCTTACTTTTACCCGACAATGACCCAATGGATTTAACCCATTCCTGCTGACGTGGGGTTACCACACAAAATCCCTAGGTGAGATACCTAGGGTTTCGTATAGAGAGAGAAGTTGGCACGCTGGTAGTATCAGACGGCTGACAAGCAAGGATTTACCCAGGTTCGGCCCCTCATTATGAGGTAAAGACCTACATCCTGCTTGTCTGATTATATTCATGGTGGTGTTACAATGGTTGGCCGACGGTGGCGGGTGTAGTCTAGTATGTCTATTTGGTTGCCCCTACCTGGCTTTATATATGCAACCAGGTAGGGTTTACATGAGTTGCCTTGCCCTCCAAGTCGTGGCTTTTTGGGCTTCATTGGGCCACCAGGTGGGCCTCCAAATACATCTTCGGTTGAGCTGCACCGGGTATGCCAATGGTGGGGTGCCCGGAGGGTATGCCCACGTCAGTAGCCCCCGAGTGTTTGGTTGATTCGCAGAATCGGGCAGAGACTCAGAGCAGCAATGTCGAGTAAGCATAGTCGATGCGACAGGTATGTTGATGTTTTTGAGTAATCCGGTGCGAGCATAAGAAACATGATAATAATAAATTTGATGCAGGTGTAAGGAAACCCGACTTTGAGAACTCCTGTGCGGGCTATAGAGAGCCCGACTTTGATAAGTCCGGTGCGGGTTATAGAGAACCCGACTTTGAGAATTCCGATGCGGGCTATAGAGAGCCCGACTTTGATAAGTCCGGTGCAGGTTATAGAGAACCCGACTTTGAGAAGTCCTATGCGGGATATAGAGAGCCCGACTTTGATAAGTCCGGTGCGGGTTATAGAGAACCCGACTTTGAGAAGTCATGTGCGGGCTATAGAGAGCCCGACTTTGATAAGTCCGGTGCGGGTTATAGAGAACCCGACTTTGAGAAGTCCTGTGCGGGCTGTAGAGAGACCGACTTTGATAAGTCCGGTGCGGGTTATAGAGAACCCGACTTTGATAAGTCCTGTGCGATATGGTCAACTCTGCTGAGGATCGAGTGCAAACAGAAGTTTTAACTCAATTCTCATCGGGTGCGCGACCAGCGTTCCCGATGGGAGTAGCCCCCGAGGCTATGTTCAACTATTTATAGTTGGGCATAGGCTCAATTTGCCTTGCTTTTTGTCGTACTCGAGCACTTCACGAGAGCGCTTTCCCGATGGGAGTGTATGACTCGTAGAGTCTGTATCTTTGCTGTTTTGTCGGGTGCTTCCAACCCGATAGTACGTCGAGTAGCCCCTGAGGGCCTAGTAGACCCGAAGAGTCTGGTAGGGACTCCTCCGCATTGTATCGTCCTGGTGCGAGTCATGCCTTTAGCGATTCATTCGTATCCGTGTTTCAGGATGCTTAGTGGTGGATCTCGCATAATAAGCCTGGTACTCTCGACGGATCGGGACCAGTTAAGTGCTCTTGGGCACAAGCATTATTAGCGTACATCAAACTCGAGTCCCCAGGCTCGAGCTTGGAGGCTAGTCCCTTCGACTCCAGCCGCTTGGGATCTTACGGAGTCGAATTCGGCCTGAAAGGGTACCCAACGCGTCCGTTGGGATTTTTCTTCACACCTGCTGGTGCGGCATATCTGTCAAGCTACCACGGCTGCTGCCAGTGGGTCTGGCCCTACACGACGGATCGGTGGGTCTTACCTTTGCACTACGGAGTGCAGCATCCGAGGGTCAGCTGTATTTGATTCATCTCGGGTATTTTGCTCGGGCTAGAACGAAGTCGATAACCTTTCGAGTACCCTTTAGTCTCTCAGTTATCGGGTGCGGCCGAAGAGGGCACCTTATGTATCGGGTACCGCTGAGGCGATGTAGTATCACTTTGTGCGGCGCAGCCCCCGAGTATCGGGTGCCGCTGACTCGATGTAGTATGAGATGCCGCTGAGGCGATGTTGTATCGGGTGCACCTGAGGCGATGTTGTTGTAGGGCCGTACAACGTAGCCCCCTAGTATCGGATGCCGCTGACCCGATGTCGTATCAGGTGTCACTGAGGCGATGTTGTTGTAGGGCCTGTACAGCGTAGCCCCCGAGCATCGGGTGCCGCTCACCCGATGTAGTATCAGGTGCCGCTGAGGCGATGTTGTTGTAGGCCTGTACAGCGTAGCACCGAATATTGGGTGCCGCTCACCCGATGTAGTATCAGGTGCCGCTGAGGCGATGTTGTTGTAGGTCTTGTACAGCGTAGCACTGAATATCAGGTGCCGCTCACCCGATGTAGTATCAGGTGCCGCTGAGGGACTCAACGTGGCGGACAAAGTCAACGTGGCGGAGTAGATGCGAGGGACTCGATGCGGCGGATCGGAGTCAACGCGGCGGAGTAGATGCTAAGGACTCGACGCGGCAGACCGGAGTCAACGCGGCAGAGTATATGCGAGGGACTCGACGCAGCGGACCGAAGTCAAAGCGGTGGAGTAGATGCTAAGGACTCGACGCGGCGGACCGGAGTCAACGCGGCAGAGTATATGCGAGGGACTCGACGCGATAGCTGCAACGCTCAGCCCCCGGGTCCATCTTGTCAAATCAGCGGGCGGTGCATCTGTAATAGCCGAAAGGAAAAAAAATTTGTACACTATGTGGCGCAGCCCCCGAGTATCGGGTGCGGCCAAAATAAATTATATATGCATGGCTAAGTAACCTTATTGATTAAAGAAATTAAATACGAAAATGACTTAGCTGTTGATGAGGCGTAGGCTGTATGGCAATTAAGCCGGAACGGCGTGTCATTGACGCCGCGATGACGAGGAAGACGTCATCCACGGCAGAGGTGACGTCGTAGCCTGCCGTGGAGGGGTTGATGTCAACTTGTCGAAGTGGATGTAGAGGTTGTCGAGTTTGCCCGCGGTAGACGACACCGTCCGGGGCGGCGAGTCGATCGATCTCGCCGCAAGGTTCGGCCAACTAGCTGTCTGCTATTGCATCCAGGTTCTCCTTGCACATGTATACGTGTGTTTAGAGGATAATGAAATTATTAGCAGATAAATAATATGAAAGCTGAGAGAATAAGACAAAATTAATAAATGATAGTGGATCTCTGTATTGGATTCGAACACCGCATAGCACTTGAACGTGATTGCCATGGATGGATTTGGAGAGCATCCTAGCCTCAATTGATCAGCTAACTCGCCGGCGTTGCCCACGTGCGAGTAGCCGGGACAGTGATTCACGCCAGGCTGCACCCGCATGATCGCTGGCCGATGGATGGCAGGCAAAACGCTACGGTCGACTTTGGTGCAGGTATTGATCCGCTCGCGTGTAGCAGTAGCGATCCAGCCGTGCCAGTCAGCCGAGGAGATTGGACTGTGCGTGGCTAGGCATGGAACGCCTCCGCGAAGAAAATCTGCGAATATCATAGTGCAAGATGAAAGTAGAAAAATTCTCCATCTGTATGAGCGAATCTAATAGAAAAATAGCACCTGATGTTTGCTTCGATCGTCTAGGATCGGAAGGTCTGCTTTGGTCTGCATGCGTGCTAGCAGCTCACGTACGCAATCTTTTTCTTTTCCTTACTCTTTCCTCGTTCCTCGATCCGTGTGAGGGTCAAGTAACTAGCTAGCCTCCTGATCAATCGATCGATCAGCTAGCAGCAACACATGCACTTAAATCAAGTTTGATTGGATGATGGCGAAGGCTGCTTGCTGCCGCCGCCATGTAGATCGATCACGTCACGGGCCAGACGGACTGGCTAGACGCGATGCACCGCTGCTGGCTAGATGTGATCTGGTAGATCGGATCAGTGCGCGTGAGGATATTGATGATGTCGATCCCCGCGAAGTGTTGACGCAGCAGTCCAGCTGCACGAGTCGGGATTTGATGTGGCGACGATGTAGACGCCGTTGTTGACGAAGATTGAAGCCGCCGACACCGTGATCCAGCGCGCGTTCTTTTCACAGACGGCGCTAATTCACGTGGGGTTACCACGCCAAATCCCTAGGTGAGATACCTAGGGTTTCGTATAGAGAGATAAGTTGGCGCGCTGGTAGTATCGGACGGCTGACAAGCAAGGATTTACCCAGGTTCGGCCCCTCATTGTGAGGTAAAGACCTATATCCTGCTTGTCTGATTATATTCATGGTGGTGTTACAATGGTTGGCCGCCGGTGGCGGGTGTAGTCTAGTATGTCTATTTGGTTGCCCCTATCTGGCTTTATATATGCAACCAGGTAGGGTTTACATGAGTTGCCTTGCCCTCCAAGTTGTGGCTTTTTGGGCTTCATTGGGCCGCCAGGTGGGCCTCCAAATACATCTTCGGTTGAGCTGCACCGGGTATGCCAATGGTGGGGTGCCCGGAGGGTATGCCCACGTCACCTGCCTAACTGACATGGCCGGTGTTGGTCAACAGTTGGTGCAGTAGGACCTGTCCCAATCTTTCCCAACAATACTAGCCGGTTTCTTCCATGAGAAGAAATCGACCTTACCCAGTAAACTTGAAACCGCCGTCCTAGTTGCTTTATAACCCACCCTCGCCTGCTCTTCTTGGCAACCCAACCCTTTTGAAGCAAGATCCCATAGAGGAACCCCGCATCCGTATCCGCTCCAAAAAAAATCCAGAACCCTAAGAAAATCCGATGGTGACCCCTAATGCCATCTTGGAAACCACTGCCGAGGAGCATTCGAGCTTTCGATTGCTTCTCTGGAGGGTCGTCAATCATATCCTTGGTAGCTCCATTCACCCCGTGTACGTCGTGTTCCAGAGCTCACTCTTGTCGGCCGGAAATGAATTCCGGACCGATGTGAGGATCAGCCCGTGTCCCCGCGGCACGAACAAGCCCTACGTAATCCAAGGTGGCAGCATGCCTACTCTGGGGCTAGCCATCCAGGTAGCAGCCTGGGAATGTCTCGTCCGTCTTCGGTCCTCTGAACCCCTGCTAGCTGAAACTCGAGAGTTCGACTACCTTCCGGCCAGACCACAGCCCCGTGGAGAGATGGTCCAAGCCGACGTCTCGAAAGAGCCTGACCCGGCACTAATCAACCAAGTTACTTACGCCATCGCAATGACGAAACTCAACAACTTCTTGATGGAGGAGCTTGTGTCTACAAGGAGGAACCTCAGCCGTGCCCGCCTACATCAATATCTTGGGGAAAGCACACCTACTCTCTCACGCAGGCAAGCTCGGCGTAGCGGACTTCCAGATCCCGGCCCATCCCGACGAGTCCCCGAGCAGGTTCCGACCCTCGAAGGCGTTCCTGTGTCCTCCGACCTTGCGGAAGAAGGAGACGTGGACACCACTCTCCGGCTCGGTCGCACTCTACCATCTGTTAAGGGCTGTCAAGCGGAGTAAGATCTGTTTAGTTTAGCATGAGTGGCACTCGTAAGCAGTTAGATGAGAGTTGTGAGAATGTTTGTGATTCCTATGTTTGCTTGTACGCGTGTTTGCGTTGTTTTCCTTTCGGCTTGACGTGAGCCAACCCTGTATAAAACCTGGTGTTCTTAACCCCTAGTTAACCACTTGGTTGACGCTAGATGGAATACCATGTTGTTTCCTTTAGATTAAAAAGTTTTGTCGAGTGTTTAGTAGTCGTTGCATGCTCGTTAACCGGTATGATTGAAAGGATTATGCCATGTTGCTGCAAGTTTTTGGGGCCATAAAATGCAGCATTATTTTCTAAAATGATATTTTCCCCGAGTAGCAAGTTCTACTATCTGCATGATAGTACCTCTGCAAATCCCTCCGCTGCAAGAACAGATCTGTGACAGCTAAGTAGAAATCTCAATAATGCAAATCGGGATCTAAATCAACGGTAAAGGCAAGTTTGATACATCAAATGAGTTCAGTACATAAGGAAAATTTCAGAAACAGAGGATACAAGTTCTACTCCAGCATACAACACTAGCACTACCTCAGTACGGATACAAAGGAGCACCCCAGAAATCCTACTCCTCTCACGCTCAGTGGAATCACCTGAAGATGAGACAGGCTCACCTGAAGCCTGGTCGCGAGCCGCGCGACGACGACGACGGATGGCATGAGCCGCCAGCTGCCCTCCAGCCGGAGGAACCGCTGCATTAGCCACCAGCGGCAGCACCACCTGCTCGCCCGCAGCCGGCCCCACCAGCTCGCCCACTGCCGGCACCGAAGCCGCATCACCGCCAGTGCCGCACCACCAGTCGTACAGAGCCACCAACAAGAGGACCACCACCGCATACAACAGTGCTACCACCACCGAAGCCGTGATCGAAAATATCACGACGACAAACACCTGCTTGACGAAGCCCGCTCCCTCTCGATGTGCGTCAAATTCGTCAAAGATTCGTCAAAGATGTGCGTAAAATTCATCAAAGTTTGATCTTGCCATGCTTGTGTTGGTTGAACTATGTGAGATCCTGGCTCAGGGCTTAATAGGATTGATAGGATACTCATATCAACAAGTTGCAACTTCTTTTCCGGAAGCTCATCTGAAAAGAACTCTGGGGTTAAGCGTGCTTGGCCCGGAGCAATTTGATGATGGGTGACCGACCGGGAAGTCCTTCCCGGGTGCGCACGAGTGAGGACAAAGTGCGCAGAAAAGACTAGTGTTGGTCTGTGGGGCCAGTCTAGATATCCTAGAGAGCTGCCAGGGTGACAGGCCCGGTCCGGGGGTGGGCCGGGGTGTTACATTTGGTATCAGAGCCGACCCTTGCGGTAACTCGGGCGTGTGCGGGTCAGATACGCGGACATGTGGAGCATGTGCCGGCACTGGACGCACAGACGGGTGCCAAGAGGGGAAGTTCCTGGACTGGGGTTGACCAACAAGGGCGTCGGTCTTCTAAGGGGGGAAGGATGTGAGATCCTGGCTCAGGGCTTAATAGGATTGATAGGATACTCATATCAACAAGTTGCAACTTCTTTTCCGGAAGCTCATCGCTTCAGGATTCCAATGTACTGCGTCCAAGATCAGAACGAGCTTGCCGGCGGACCACTGCCGTCCCATTCTTTAGTGAGCTGGAGCGCTGCCATCTTATCCACGGAAAACGCGTCAAGCTATCGCTTCGGGTCGAAGCACTAAAAGAAAAGGACCGGGAAACGCGGTGAAAAGAACTCTGGGGTTAAGCGTGCTTAGCCGGAGCAATTTGAGGATGGGTGACCGACCGGGAAGTCCTTCCCGGGTGCGCACGAGTGAGGACAAAGTGCGCAGAAAAGACTAGTGTTGGTCTGTGGGGCCAGTCTAGATATCCTAGAGAGCTGCCAGGGGTGACAGGCCCGGTCCGGGGGTGGGCCGGGGTGTTACAAACTAAAAACCTTAGATTTAATTTTTTATATACATAGTAGCAAATCCTATGTTGATTGATTTCGTGAGCCCCTGCCATGCCATCCTAGAATGCATTGAGTGTGAAAAATATGGCGTGGTTGTTTTGGTAAAATATCCTACTGAGTGTTGATCCTTTTGAGTGGTAAACTCTAGTATTTCGTAGAAAAAGTTTTAAAATATTTTAAATATATTGGTATATTAAACCATACAAGAAATATCTTGTTATGACCCCGGGAATCTCTATTAGTCTCCGAATCTCGGGATGAGATTCTTTTTAAGGGGGGAAGGTTTGTAACATCCCGCTTCCGTTGTTATTTTGGATCTTTGTAATGTATCTTTTGCTCTTGACTCGGTGAGTCGTTGTTGTATATATGCTCTTTTGTGGGTTCCATCGAGAACTGTTGTAATGTTATCACAATTCCACCCGCATAACGTGTGTGTTCCGACGTGCACGTTATGCCTGGTGGGCGTCCTTTAGGATCGTTATTATGCGGATTTGGCTGGAACGCAAAAATCTGCATAGTACCGATCTTGGGGCGTTACAAAGAGGTATCAGAGCTCTGGTTCTTCGATACCCCACGGGTCCAATCTGCCTGTAGGATACCCTAGCTAATGGCCGTTGTTTGTAGAGTGTCCAAAATATTTTTGCTAAAAGTTATTTGAAAAGATCTCAATAGGACTCTTGTTTATTCCTTATCCCTCTGCTATTCCCCCTCTTACCTTTGTGTGATTTAAATCTTCTCTCTTATCTATCTTCCGGTTATAGTATCTTCGTGGGTGGACGTTCTCTTGCCTTTTACCTAATAGGTTTGATCTTCGGAAGGATCTCGACGGAAGGTCATCGCCAAATTAGATTTTGTTTGTTTTTCTTTTTGCATCATCATGACATCAGCATCATCGCATTGCATGTTTTTGGCAACAAAAACTATTTTTATTAAATCCTATTTTGTTTTGCTAAAATTGTCGCAAAAGTTTTACCGAGACGTTCGTCTCCATTTTCTAAAATTATTTTGCCAAAATTGTTTTGCAAAAGAAATAAAAATATTTTGAGAATTGCGAGAGAGTAGCCCAAACCGACCCAAGCCCACCTAGCCTCCAAACCCTAGGGTTTCCCCTGTTTCCCCCTGGCTTTTTATGTTCCCACCCCTGCCTCTTGCAGCCACCCTCCTCCATTTTTGTCGAATCGCGGAAACGCCCTTCCACCTCTTTTCTTTCTTTTCTTCCTTTCCCCTTCTTTCCCTTTTCCTTCTTTTCTTCGTCTCCTTTTTCTCTCTCCCTCACCCATTTCCTCTCTTTTTCCTGTGGCCATCCCCAACCTCTCGATCCTGCACGCACGCATGCATCGTCGACCTCCCCATCGCCGGCTCCTCTTCCACCCGAGCCCGGCCAGACCAGCCGCCGCCGTGCTTCCCTTCTCCCTCCGCGCCTCGGACTTCTTCCTCCTCTCTCTCCCCGGCTCCACCTCCCTCCTCTCCCCTCTCCAGCCCGATCTCCACCTTGCTCCTCCATCGGCCTCCCTACTCCGGCCAGCGTCCCCTACACCCGACGTCGTCGTCCTCCGCCGCTCCCTCTCACCCCGCATCGCCTCCTCGCTGCGCCGGTCGGCCGCCCTCCCGTCGCCTCCCCTTCCCCCGTGGCACACGCCCTCCTCCCTTCATCCCTGGCCGGCCTCCTGCAAGCCGCCCCGTCTCCGGTGACCGAGCTCCTCCACGCCACGCTCCTGCTCCCGTCCGCCCGGCCCCCTGCTGCTGCTCCCTCCTCGACCACAGCCGGCCCCCTGCCCCTCGTCCTGCTTCTCCTCGAGCTCGGGCCCTCCTGCCCGTGCTCTGCCTGGCCGCCCCCTTGTTCCCGTGGGTGCCGCTGCTACGCGTCCCCTCCGGCCCCCTGCTCTCCTCCTGTTGTGGTCGTGCCTCTGTGTTCCCCTGTCCGTCGTCCTCCATTTGCCTTTCCCGACGGTGTCTCTGTGCCGTGCACCCTCGGTCCTCGTCTCCGTGTCGGTTCCCCGACGTGTCCCGTTCCCCGGTGTTTTTCCCGCGTCCGTGAAGCCGATCCCCATTTCCGTCGTGAAGCTGTTCCCCGACGCCACGTTTCCGATCCCGTCGTGAAGCCGGCGACCCGACCGTGGACACGATATGACAAGGACTACTTCCACGATGACCGTTAAATGAATCAGGGTGAGTCCGCGTTACGTTAGCCCCCCCTCCTGGTCCTCTCCTCGCGCCGATCTTCCCTCTCCCGCCGCCCGTTCTCTGTCTTGGTTGCCGGCGGCGTCAGCGTAATCGTCAGCGTCAGCACCGCATCCCAGCACGCCCGGCCTGCCCCCCCCCCCCCCCGGCCTGACCGGCCACGAGGCCGGGGCCTCTCGGGTCCCTGCCCGGCCATATGGGCCGGCAGGTGGCCGGGGGCTCTCAGTTTGTGGCCCGGAGATATTGGCCGGCCTGCAGCCGGCCTGGCCGGCCTGCCTGGGGATGTGTTTTTTTTTTCTTTTTGGATTTAAAGCTGAACTAGAAACTTTAATATCTTTTCGAATAATGCTTCAAAAATTGCAAACCAAATATTAAAATGTTCAGCAAAACAAACCCTATGTTATAGGATCATGGTAACAGTCTTTTGGAATTCTAATCTTGCCGTTTATATATGAATTCCTGAAATGGTAAAAATGAGACCTAATTGGGAAAAATCATATTCTGATAAATATTGTTCCAAAAAAATTTAAATAAAATATTGAAGTGCTCACCATGTCAAATGCTATTAAACCATGCTGATATCATGTCATGATCACAAGCTTTTATTTTATGTTATTCATAATTTGATTAAATGAATTAAATTCATTTATTTAATTAATTTGCTATTTATTCATCGGTGCTCCAAGATTTACAAATAAAGTACCGAAATGATCGGGATGATGAAACCTATCCATTCATGTCATGTTCATGCATATTTGAGCCGCTTCCATAATAAATTGATAAATTATGAAGAAGGTGGTCACTAAGATAAATATGGGGTTGGTTCCAAATAATTGCAATAATTATTTGGCCCCTCATTTAAATTTGCTTCTAATTTATATACTAATATCTTTGCATCAAATGGACATGTCATCATGTGATTGAGCATTGCATCTTGAGTTCGTGTGATTTATGTGTTCTTTGTATTCTCTTTTGGGTATCGATAGATCCCGGAGTCGAGGTTACCGATAACTACCCCGACGATCAGTACTACGCGCCCGGGCAGCAAGGCAAGAGATAACCTAACCTTCTTGGCATTCTAGCATCCTATGATTTTATCAAATTATTTTATCCACCATAATATTGCATGCGGTTCAAAGTTCTTTTTGGTAAATATTAGAATATCCTATGAATGCATGTTCTCCCCAAGCCAATCACATGTATCCCTACCTATGAAACCTAGGGTTGAAGTGTTGGCCGAGATAAGGATAGAATTGTTGCATTCATATATCTAGCTATGCTTAGCAATGCTTAGGTAAATGCTTTATGTCCGTTATTATTTCCGTAATTGTTGATGATGATGATGGAATGATTCGGGCATGGTGGATAACGGAGATGCTTAATTAAAATGCTAAGATGGTTGGGGTGAGTTGCCATCGGGGATGGTGTTTTGCCTCACTCTAGCCCCTAGGTGCGAGTTCTTTACCTCTTGAACCAAGACTAGCGTGCTGCCATTGGTGGGTGTATGGGCGCCTCGCTGACCGAATAATTTGTGCGGGGCTTGTCAAGGATCCTCTAGGTTGCTATTTCCATTTGCGCGTGTGTGGTGTGAGTGGAAAAGGAACGAGGATGATGGTGTTTAGGACGTGACGGTGGGGCAGGGCGCTGGGAGCGCTGAACCTGTCCTTCCGCCACTGATGGTCCTTGAGTAAGCCTCATGCATTGTAAAGGTCTAACCGCGCCCGCTCGCCGGCCTTCCCCGGAAGAGGGCCAACTAGGTGAGCCGGACGGTACCAATGGGTAAAATAGTACACCCCTGCAGGGTTAATCTTTTCGAAAAACCGTGTCCACGGTTATGGACAACTTGGGAATAGACGATAAGATCATAGAGAATATTAACCTAATTGAGATGGCAGCTAAAGGTTGCATAATCACGTGTGTTAAAGGTTCACTTCCTCGAGGGTGATTCGAGGGGGTGCCTTGGTGGAGATGAGTGTGGTTGGTGACAAAAAGGGTTCGATGAGAACCTCTGATGACATATGTTACTCTCTTACCCCTTTTGAGAAATATTCTGAGTAGACGAATGCCAAGTGTCCTTTATGTTTTGGTTTAGGAAAATTAGCTTATTGCAAAAGAAATACATATAAAGCTGTAGAGCCTCCGTCAGTCATTGGGCCTATATCGCCCTACTAAACTTGCGAGTACATCGTACTCAGTCTCTCTTTGCTGCCTCTATGTATTTGTATTTCAGAGGAGGACGACACCGAGCAACTAGGTGGGTTCTTCGTTGACGTCGACTACTAGTCTGGGGTTCCCAGGTGGCAGCTTGGGACCGTGGAACAAGCTGGCTTGGGTGATGTTTATCTGTAGGCCTCTTAGGCCATAACTTGCTTCTTGTTGTATTAGACAACGCTACTTCGCTTCCGCTTGTTGAATTTGTAGGATCTGTGATCCTTTTGCCTTGTAATATTTGTATTCTCCTCGTTATATGAGTTGCTATATAAATGTTTTGTGTCGTAGAGTCATGCTTTGTGCCAGTTCTGTTCCACAAGTCTCGATCTTTGTTTTATACATTGATGGTTGTGTTGCTTACATAGCCTCTCTGTATAATTCCGGGGTCGGGGCGTTACATGCGTGTCCGAGAAGCCCGATGCCTGACTCCTCGATGCCGAAGACCCCGTCGACCCCGAAGCCCGGAACGACAAGGTCCGCCATGACGACGACCCGAGTACAACTACTTCCACGACGTCGACTACCTCGACTACTCCGACTCCGGATGAACGACTACTTTGACTACTTCGGCTACTTCGACGACTTCGACTACTTCTCTCCGAATCCGAAGATCCCCGATCCAATGTGTGACCCCAACCCTAGCCCTATCTACCATGTACGTGTATCTTATAAAATCATGCATCACTAATTAACCTCACACCTTTATCAATCTAGTCGAATTAAATCAATTTAATTGGGGTTTATCCGGTGCATCTATATTTCGCACCGATCCCATTTAAAATGCTTTGCCATGTGTTAGGGAATAAAATTGGATCGCATTTAATTTTTCATGCATCATGTCATCAACATGCCGCTTCTTTTGCCGTAGAGTAAAATGCATCTTTTCCGTTGTCCAGAGTTTTTTGCTTCTTCGGGAATAGGACGTTGAGTTGATGTGAGTAACGACAGGTTCTGCTACCTCTACCGGATTGCAGGCAAGTGATACTCCCTTGCTATCTTTGCTTGTTTTCTGTCTCTTACACCTCCTATCTTTTGTTCCTTGCTAGCCTTATGTAGCGATGCTTGTGTCTCGATCCTATTTGCATGTTTACCTGGCAGCCATGATATAGCCACACCTCCACATCCTATTAACCTGTTGTTTGTTTACCTTGTTAGCCTTGCGAGTCCTAGTGCATGCTTAGGTGCTTTGCTTGAGTCCCGTTATCTCTTTATCTAGTCTTGTTGATAACATGATAGCTAGGCTCAACTAAAATGGTAATCTTTATTTTCTGTTGCGATGGGAGTAACTTAATAAAGATAAGGCACCGGCGGAAGGCCAATCGTGGTGATTTGTTCTGCTAGTGTCGCCTAGGACCCGAGTTCTTTTCCGCTGATCCAAGACTGAGCGCACTAACCACATGTGGGAGTTCTATGGGCCTCCCCGCAATCTATTACCGGATCCTCAAACCTGTCTAGGAGCCACAACTTAGTTCGGGTGTTTCCATTTGCGCGCGTACAACGATGATGATGATGAGCAGGTAAGATGATGATGGATACGTGGTTACTTACGGTAGGGCTGCGGCATGAGCGTTTACCGCATGTGGAAGGAGGGGCAATCGTATGCATGTTCCCTCCCGAAGCCGTCCATGCAACGGTTAGGCCCACCTCGAAGCTTCGGCCGGACTCTCAAGGTGGATCAGTCCTAGCTAGGTGGCTCCCTAAACTTGTTTGTAGAGAAGGGAAGTATTGCGTCGAACGCTCCACCGGTACACCTCTAAGCGAGTGTTTCGATGCGTGTGGGTTCATTGGTGCATCCTTGCAGGGTGAAATCTTTTCGAAAAGCCGTGTCCGCGGTTATGGACGACTTGGTGAAATGCACTGGCTAAAAAGATCATAGACAACTTGCACCTGATGACTATAACTTGACTAGTAAGATAGATTACTTGAATAATAAACCATAAAACTTGTCTACCGTGTGAGTTGCCCTGATTGCTTCCCCGTGGGTGGGTGATCGAGGGAGTAATACTTGGGCGGGTTTTTGATGTGGTGAGTAGTATAGTTGGTTCCTTATGCGCTCTCTTACCTTGTCTCTCATAGACGAATGTTGTAGCGTGTCTCTATAAGTTGTTAGGTGCTGCTTGCCGCCACTTCATCGCTACCCCTTTTCCCCGGAATTCCAGCTTTGATATTTTGTGAGTATTACTTGCCAGTACTTCTACTAGTACTGACCCCTTCGGGGCTGCTATTCCAATGTAGCCGACAGGTTTGAAGTCTGACGACATTAGCTTGGGAATCCCTCCGGCTTGGCCTGGGCAGGGATATGGTGCCTTCGTTTATCTTCAGGACTCTTAGTCCAATTTGTATCTTGTCCGTAGTCGGACGCTATCCGCTTCCGTTGTTATTTTGGATCTTTGTAATGTATCTTTTGCTCTTGACTCGGTGAGTCGTTGTTGTATATATGCTCTTTTGTGGGTTCCATCGAGAACTTTGTAATGTTATCACAATTCCACCCGCATAACGTGTGTGTTGCGACGTGCACGTTATGCCTGGTGGGCGTCCTTTAGGATCGTTATTATGCGGATTTTGCTGGAACGCAAAAATCTGCATAGTACCGATCTTGGGGCGTTACACCCGGGAAGCACTCGGGGGCTGTCTCTCCGCATTTTCACAAAATCTTCGCTTCTCGTGTCCGGCTCTACCCAAGCGCTTTTTTCCCGAGATTGGCTTAGTAGTGTGCACGGCACCAAATGGTTAACTCCTTGCGCCCGGTCCAGGCTGGCGAGGAGAACAAGCTGGAGGTACGCATCCACATGAAAGACGTCGAGGGAGGAAACGGCTTGGACAATCTGGACGCACTCTTCTTCGCTAGCCCAAGCGCTTTTCCAGAGATTGGCTTAGTAGTGTGCACGACACCAAATGGTTAACTCCTCGCGCCCGGTCCAGGCCGGCGAGGAGAACAAGCTGGAGGTCGCATCCACATGAAAGACATCAAAGGAGGAAACAACTTGGACGACCCAATCGTCTCCTTTTCTATGTGTTGGTTCGCTTGAACCCAATCCCCAAAGTCTGAGTAGTGATCCCGCATGGCCAACTCTTCGCATCCGGATGTAGTATCGCCAGACGACCAGCCGGCAAGAGCACAAGCTGGGACAGTGAAGTGCACACGAATGATCTAAAGGGCTCAGACCAAAGCGAGTTGGCATAAAAATCCACCAAAAGCTTCAAACAGCATAAATTTTGTATATCGAGATGTAATGACTAACTTTGTTTCTTGCATGACTATTTTTGCATGAACTTGCCGAGGTTCTCGCCGGAGCCGCGGGACCTCGACAGCTTCAGGGGCTAGTGAATCCCTAAGCCGACTGGCTGCTCCAGCTGGCTGCCCCTTCGGCTGACTCCACCCACAGCTAGGTTCTCGGAGGCTCGACATAGCAATCACCATCACCGAGAAACTCGAGGGCTCGACATCGCGACCGCCCACACCGAGAACCTCGGGGGCTCGACATCACCATCGCCCACACCGCGAAGCTCGGGGGTTCGACATCACTTCCACTTTAGAGCTTCGGAGCTCAACAGCCGCTAGCCGGCGGAAGTCCACAGACCTCCGGTCCAAGAGACCCAGACGCAAACAGCCGCCAGCCGGCAGAAGACCAAAGACCTCTGGTCCAAGAGACCCAGAGGAAAATAGCCGCAAGCCGGAAGAAGACACAAAGACCTCCGGTCCAGGAGACTCAGAGGAAAACAGTCGCAAGCCTGCAGAAGACACAAACACCCCGGCCAAGAGCCCGGGGGCTGCCACGCTGTCAGCCGGCAATCTTATTCCCAGGGGCTGCGCAGTCACCAGCCGGCTCCGCAGACCCGGAGGACTTCAACACCCTGGCCAAGAGCCCGGGGGCTGCCATGCCGTCAGCCGGCAATCTCATTCCCAGGGGCTGCGCAGCCGCCAGCCGGCTCCGCAGACCCGGAGGACTTCAACACCCCGGCTGTAACGCCCCGGGATCGGTACTATGCAGACTTGAGCGTTCCCGCCAAATCCGCATAATAACGATCCTAGGATGCCCACCAAGCATAACATGCACGTCGCAACACACATGTTATGCGGGTGGAATTGTGATGATCATTACAATAGTTCACAATGGAACCCACAAAAGAACATATATACAACAACGACTCACCGAGTCAAGAGTACAAAAGATACATTACAAAGATACAATAACAACGAAAGCGAAATAGTGTCCGGCTACAGAAAAGATACAAATTGGACTAAGAGCCCTGAAGATAAACGAAGGCACCATATCCCTGCCCAGGCCAAGCCGGAGGGATTCCCAAACTAACGTCGTCAGACTTCAAACCTGTCGGCTGCATTGGAATAGCAGCCCCGAAGGGGTCAGTAATAGTAGAAGTACTGGCAAGGAATACTCACAAGATATCAAAACTTGAATTCCGGGGAAGAGGGTTAGCGATTGTAGCGGCGGCAAGCAGCACTAGCAACTTATAGAGACACGCTACAACTTTCGTCTATTTAGAATAAGGAAAGAGAGCGCATCTCGATCTAGTCTATTCTACTCACCAATCAAAATCCGCCCTAAGACAACTCCATCGTATCAGAGACCCACGAGGAAGAAGTGCGGGCACTCACACGTTGATCAAGTTTTAATCATATAATTATTCGAGTAAGGCTATTTACTACGCAATTTACTATTTAAGAGTATGGTGATGTCTATGATCTTTTTAGCCAGCACATACCCAAGTCGTCCATAACCGCGGACACGGCTTTTCGAAAAGATTTAACCCTGTAGGGGTGCACCATAGTAACCATGCACGTTCGATCAACCCACAAGCCACAAAGGCCAAGGATATCACAACACGACCCTTCCCTTCACTACGACATTGAATAGGGAGCCACCCATCTGAGACTGATCCACGTCGGGAGCCCGGCCGAAACTCCATTGCGGGCCCAAAGGTTACGTGAACGGCTTCGAGAGGAACACTCATACGATTTCCCTCCTTCCACATGCGATTAACGCCCATCCCTCAATCTTGTATGCGCCCCCCAAGTTGTAACCTCTCATGTTCTGTAACATGCTTATGCGTATGCTCCAAATGGTAAACACCCGAACTACTTGTGGCTCCCTAAGCAATGTAGCAGATCCGGTACTAAGTTGAGGGGGTTCCGTAAGTCTTCCCACGTGTGGGTAGTGCGCTCGGTCTTGGATAAGCGGAAAAGAACTCGGGTCCTAGGCGACACTAGCAGAACAAATCACCATAGCTGGCCTTCCGTCGGTGCCTTATCTTTATTATAATAACAATTATACCCACATAGCATGTCTTCAATTCATTAAACTATACCATCTAAACATTAGCAGTGTATGAGATAAACTACAAAAAACTCCTAAGCATGCACTACGACTCGCAAGGCCAACAAGGTAAACAAACAACGTGTTAATAGGATGTGGGGGTGGGGCTATATCAAGGCTGCATGATAAACATGTGATTAGAATCGAGACACAAGCATCGATATATAAGGCTATCAAGGAACAAAAGATAGGCGGAGTAAGAGACAGAAAACAAGCAAAGATAGCAAGTGAGTAATCCTTGCCTACAATCCGGTAGAGGTAGCAGAACCTGTCGTAGCTCACATTACCTCATCGTCATATTCCGAAGAAGCAACGAACACTGGAAAGCGTAGGAAATGCATCTTACTACTACGGCAAAAGAACCGGCATGTTGATGACATGGATGCATGACATGGCAAGGACATGAGAAGATGCAACTTAACAAAATTAAACGGAACCGAGATTCCAACATTTAATTATTAGATTCAAGTTATTTTTTTTCTAAACATCAAAATTAAATGTTATTAGCAAGTCTAAACAATGCATGAGTGAGCTAATCAAAATTAAATGGAATAGGGACAACAATTAAATTTAATCCCACACATTTCATATGTAATTAATTAGGTGATATACAAAATACAACTAAAGTGCAACTTACATGATGCATACATGATCATGGATGTCATATTAATATTCCTTGCATTTTTCTGAACAACTTTCATTTATAGCATTTTTAGTTTGCACTTATAATTTAGAAGATATAAGATCCAAAACTTAATTTGCAAAAGAATAAAACAGAAAAGGGGTTTTATTTGCCCACAAGGGGAATCAAACTCAGGACCTGCCGTGGGAGGAACAGGGGCTCAAGCCACTGTGCTGTGATCGTGTTTGGTGACAGGAAGGGGAACTCGGCCTATTTGATGTGGATCTGACGGCTTAACTGAAACTTGACACCAAAATTCAGACTACGGACTACGGCGGTGTGAGGTAATCTGCAGGTGGCGCTGCCGATTCATGCATGGGCTCGGGAGCTCCAGCGAGCAGGGGATGGTGTGCTGGTGTGCTTGTGCAGGAAAGGTAGACAACATGTGGTACAGGGGAGGATGTGAGGGTGCAGGAGCATCATCAGCAGCACAAGCTCGTGCGCGAGCTCGGCCGTGGCGGGCAGCTATCTACGGTACCGCTCGACGGCGGGATCTCAGAGCAAGGGGAGAAGGAGGACGTCCAGGAGGACGAGAACGCGGATGCTCACCGATGCGGCAGGAGAAGAGGAGGGGCTCGGGGACGACGTCGGCCTGCTGCGGTAGGTTGGAGAAGAGGAAGAAGATGACCGGCCGTAGACGAAGAAGAGGAAGCAGGCCCTAGCGCGCTTGATCTGTTCCGTCTCCGCGCGTGACGAACACGTGGTCGTGCTCCTGCTCGCTTAGCCCAGAGCGGCGTTCTCCATGGCGGCGACGCTGTGGTGCTCCTCCGGCTGTGAGTGTGGCTCCCGGGACAGAGAAGAAACAGAGGGGAGAAGAGAGGAGATGGCGGCGGCGGCTGGGGAAAAAGAGGGAAGGAGAGACGCTAGGGTTGGAGGGGGAGGCCCTGGCCTCGGCTTTATAGGAGGGGAAAGCAGGGTGGCGTGGCATGGCGCTCGGGGCGACGGCACGGGAGCGAGGGCGATCGCGACGTCTTCGTCCTCGCTGGAGAGTAAGAAGAGCGAAGGGGTACGGGTCGTGGGCTGCGTCCGGGAAAGACGTGGGCCGGGAGGAGAGAAGAGAGGGAGAGAGAGGAAAAGGGAAGATGGGCTGCGGCCTTTTCTAGTTTTTCTTTTCTCTTCTGTTTTTCTTTATCCAAAGGAATTTCAGAAAGGGGGAGAATAAGAAAAATAAAATAAGGCCATTTTAAAATTACCAAAATAATTTATTTGCCACTTGGATATTTGTTTGACAAAACAAAAGTAGAGTTGGTTTTATTTTTGGTAAAAATCAGTTTGGTTTGGAAAATAATTTGAAGCACATGTGATGATAAAAACTTATTTAATTCATTTTTGAATTTTGTAAAACCACAAAAGCAACAAAAAGGAATGATGATGTCATGATGATGCATGAATTAAAATTATCAAGCAAATCTAATTTGGGGAAAACCCTGGGATGTTACACCGGCCAAGAGCCCAGGGGCTGCCACGCCGTCAGCCAGCAATCTCATTCCCGGGGTCTGCGCAGCCGCCAGCCGGCTCCGCAGACCCGGAGGACTTCAACACCCCGGTCAGGAGCCCGGGGGCTGCCACGCCGTCAACCGGCAATATTATTCCTGGGGGCTGCACAGTCGCGAGCCGGCTCCACAAACCCGGAGGACTTCAACACCCCGGCAAGAGCCCGGGTGCTGACACGCCGTCAGCCGGCAATCTCATTCTCGGGGGCTGCACAGCCGCCAACCGGCTCCGTAGACCCGGACGTCTCCAACACCCAGAGTCAAGGACTCGGGGGCTGCCACGCCGTCAGCCGACATATTCATACCCCGGGGCTGCGCAACCACCAAGCCGGCTCCGCGCACCCGGTCGACTAATTCAACACCCCGAGTCAAGGACTCGGGGGCTGCCACGCCGTCAGCCGGCAATTCTCATACCCGAGGGCTGCCACGTCGCCAAGCCGGCTCCGCGCACCCAGACGTCTTCACTACCCCGAGTCACAGACTCGGGGGCTGCTCACACTGACAGCCGGCAATTCATACACCCGGGGGCTGCGCAGCCGCATGCTGGCTCCGCAGACCCGGACGACATCGCCATCTCCCGCACCGCCAAGCTCGGGGGCTCGACATCATCACCGCCCGCACCGCGAAACTCGGGGGCTCAACACCGCCATCGCCCGACTCCAGCTTCTACAGCAGGCTCCAACATCAGTCGGCTCTGGCCCCAACTTCAGCCGGCTCCGATTCCAGCTTCGGCAGTAGTCGCCTCCAGCTTCAGTTCCAGCTGGCTCCAGGTCTAGTTTCAGCCGGCTCCAGCTCCAACTTCAGCATTTCATCCACAACAATCAAGACAAGGGGAAGCTCGTGAAGGCTTTCCAGCAAGCAGCAAAACCTCCACGCGCTCGGGGGCTAGTGTCGGGGCGATAACCCCCGGTATACCAAAGTCCACCACTCGACAAGAGAACAAGAGAAGCAAACCACGAAGATCAAGCAGACGGTCGTCTGGCTGCTGGCTGCCTTGAGACCACAGGTTACAGGCTGCAGGTTGCAGGCTGCTGGCTGCCTTGAGACTGCAGGCTGCTGGCTGCAGGCTGCCCCAATCCGGCTGCTCCAGTGTTACTGCCCCAGTCCGGCTGCTCCAGTCCGACTGCCCCAGTCCGGTTGCTCCAATCCGGATGCTCCAATCCGACTGCCCCAGTCCGACTGCGCCTGGCTGGCCACATCAGGCTGGCATCCCATGTGCGTGAGTAGTACTAGCTGGGCCCATGGGCCACCCCTTTGTCCCCTGGGCATCCCCTTTATAAGGTGCACCAGGGAGCCCTTGACAGGCAAGTTTTTGGGGAAACCCTAGATAGATATTTTGGGAGATGGAGGCTCTTCTCATCCCCACCTACCAACTTCTTCCTCCTCTAGCTAGAGAGAGAAAAACACAGCTCAAGGAGAAACCATGTAGCCCGAATTTGTTCCATCATATACATCAGACATGTAGGAGTAGCGGTTTGACCTCACCACGAGGGCCCCGAACATGGGTACATCGCGTGTTCTTGCCGTGCTTGTGCCCAATCCCGCTGGAACGCCATCGCCGCCTTGTCCCACAACTTTCCCATCTCTAATGGGTATGCCGTGCTAACCACCACGTCATCCATAGAGTCTGATTTAACGCCGAGAAGAATGCCCCCAGACCTTCCACGAGGTGGGTGAGAGTGACAATGGAAATCCACTCCACCTGAGATGCGGTTAAGGACACTCACTGGGAAATCTCTTCTACCAGTTTCCGAAATAGCCACAAGGTCCAAGTTATGATCCTGGATGCACTGTGCAATATGTAGATGTTGCCATTCATCGGGAAACTCTTGGGGATTTTCACGACCTTTTGCTCTTTTTTGCGGAGGCGTTCTTAGATTTTCGACCAGAAGCTTGCAGGTCATAAATAGAACCTAGCCCCGACTCGTCTAAGCCCACCTCCGACACCTCCCCGGCTAGATGAGATAAAAGCTGACCATCGACATTGTCAGTCGCCTCATCCTCATCTAGGGGGGAGCAGCCGGCTTACTCGCCGCATTAGGTCAAACTCCATATGGCTTAGAGCGTTAGCCGAAACCAGAACTTCCTTCTCATTCCTTCCCATAGTAACTCCAACATTAAGAAGTCTAAAAGATAACTGAGGTGTGGTGAATGAAAGCAAAGACTTAGACTTTGAATACGTACCAGGAGTGAGCTGCACATTCTGCAACGCCTTACGACGCATAGCCTTGGTCAGCGAGTCCTCGTCTGTGGCAACGGAACCATCCGCCGCCACCGCATGATGGCTACTGCGTCGCAGCATAACCGAGGTCGGGAGCTGCGCCTTGACCTGCTTAGCCATGCATGGGGGTACAGTCGTTGTAGGAACCCCCAACATGGAAGTGTCCGACAGCAAAGACGACGCTGCCCTAGGCAACGCTGAAGGAGTTGCGACACACCCTGCCAAGTCATCTCCCGAGGCCGAAGATGAACACTTGCTGGAGGCCGACCGGCCCCCAACAAGGTCACCGACAGTCGGAGACACGGGGAAAGAGTGGATGGCGCCACTCCCGCCTAGGCCGCCCGCCGCAGCCAGGCTGGCTGGGGATGGTGGCGCGCGCGGGCTGGTAGCAGCCTGCAACACCATCGCTCCACCTCCTGTGGCTGGAGACGGAAGTGGGCTGGGCAACGGCCGCCAGCCCCCCAGGCCACCCCCCCGGATGTAGGTGAAGACGGGGTGGGCGAAGCAGGACCCTCCGCTAGACCACCACATGCGGATGAAGACAAAGAGCGCCCCGATGACGGGGAGAAGTCGCCACCGGCCAACACGCTGACCGACCGCCGAAGAACAGGGCTGCCACCGCGAGACACCGAAGAAGCCCTTATCGACCGAGGTAAAGGGTTAATGGGCGTGATGGCCCGCCTGTGAAGGAGAGCCTGAACTGAAGCCGACAAATTATCGCAGCCAGCTGTCCCGACACCCGATGCATTAGGCATCTCCGTATGACGCATCACTTGGTATGGCCCGTAGAATTTGAACGCAAGTTTGTGGATGTCTGAAGATATGGCTGAAGATCCGGATACACCCAATACCCAACTTGGAAGGAGCATTCCATGCGGTGTTCGTGAGCTTGGTGACGCATTCGCTCTTGTGCCCCCAGCAGTTGTTGCTGCAGTAGATCCATTGTGGTCTCCCGTCCTCTCGACAGTTGATCCAGCTCAGGTGTACTGGTTTTGGTGTCAGTCGCCAAAATGCAGTCAAACATGCCCATATAATGTTTTGAATGGAAAATGCTCCCGAGCGGTGTGGTAAGACATGATGTGCCAATATTCCGCGAGAGGCAGCCATTTGGACCATTGGGTAGGTGTGGCATGTGAAGAACAACGAAGAAAAGTTTCAAGGCACCGATTTAGGCGACCAGTCTGTTGTCAATTGGGGATGGTAGGCGGAGCTCACCATTACTTGAGTATCAGTGAGCATGAACAGTTCCTGCAACCTGGTCCACCTGAGGGTGCTTGAGAGGGTACTTAGTCAGTTTGTCAAAAAAAATTGGATACAAGGCCAAAAGGCCCGGCGTTAAATTAATAACGCCAAGAACGGCGATAGATTACATGGTGCTGAACCCAGCTTACAACAAAGAGCTTCCCACTCACACAGGAACATAGAGCTACCAACGAGATTACAGGTGAAACACCAAAGGCGAGCAGCGCCGAAGAGGGAGAGCACAAGTAGGACGGGCCGAGGTGTCGGGCCGGAGCTCATCAGACCATGGGCACACCAACGCACACGACACACCGCCGAGACCCACTACACCAACCAAGGAGCACCACCAACAGGATCATCATCGCCACTCTCCGCAAAAGGAAGACAGGCTCAATCTGCAGACCCTGCACAAGAAACACCGAGGTGCAGAACAAGTTACAAGGTTTGCCTGAGGGAGCTCGACGCCGAACCGTCGCCACAGCACCTCCGGAAAGCAACCAGCCGTGAACTCCAAGGCGGTGTCTTCAAGAAGCACACGACGCGACAGCGCCGCCACCGCCCGGTCCGAGGACCTTGGATTTTCATCCGAAGCGAAGAAGGACCGAGAGAAGTGTAGCGCCCCGACCCCAGAACTATACAGTGGAACGTTGTGTAACCGGTCATGCTACACAATTGAGGGTTACTGGGTTTACCAATCCCAGGCCAATACTCCTTGGCAGGTGTGCTCGGAATGGATCATCGGCACACAACACCTCAATCATGCCATAAGCTCAGACATCGCTTCCATGTATAGTAAAGAGACCGAGACTTGTGGAACGAACTGGCACATCACAGACTCTACGACACAAAGATATCATAGTTCAACTCATATAATTGAGAAAGATAGCAAATGACACATCAGAGGTCACTGACCCATCATTACAACAAGCGGAAGCAAATTAAAGTTGTCTAAACAACAAGATCCAAATTATGGCCTAAGAGGCCTACAGATAAACATCCCGTGCCAGCCTGTTCCATGATGTCCCAAGCTGCCACCTGGGAACCCCAGACTACTCGTCGAAGTCAACGTAGAACCCACCTTCCAGTTCGGTGGCGTCCTCCTCTGAAACAAATAATAAGCAACAAAGCAAGGCTGAGTACGACGTACTCGCAAGAATTAGTAGGGCGATATAGGCCCGATGCAGACGGAGGCTTCAAAGCTATATAAGTGGTTGTTTTGCATAAAGCTGGTTTTGTTTCCTTCCGAAGACTAGGACTCATGGCATCGTCTAAACAGAAAGTTTTCATAAGGGGATAAGATAGTAACACTTTTCTCTTCGGTTCACAGGGAACCTACTATATTCAGCAACTCCACTTATCTCCACCAAGGCACTCCCTCGAATCTCCCTCGAGGAAATGAACCTTTTAACACACGTTGATTATGCAACCTCTAGCTGCCATTTGATTAAAGGTTCAGGTTATCTATGATCTCATAATCTATTCCCAAGTTGTCCATAACCGCGGACACGGCTTTTCGAAAAGATTAAACCCTGCAGGGGTGTACTGTTTTTACCATTGGTACCGTCCGACCCCTTGCCTGATCATTTAGCTCTCTTCCGGGGAAAGCCGGCAGGGTAGGCGCGGTTAAACCTTTACAAAGCATGAGACTATCCAAGGGTCATCGTGACGACAGGATAAGTTCAGCGCCTATTTCAACACCCTGCCCCATCGCCACTCCTATCAACACCACCATCATCACATCATCATCATCTTCACCTGCAACTCACACGCAAATGGAAAGCGCAACTAGAGGACCCTTGGATACGCCCGTACTAATTATTCGGTTAGTAAGGAGCCCATACTCCCACCTTTGGAAGCACGCTCGGTCTTGGTTCAAGAGATAAGAACTCACACCTAGGGGCCAGAACGAGACAAAACACCATCCCCGATGGCAACTCATCCCAGCCTTCTTAGCAATTAATTATCAACACAAGTCTCCACCAATGTCCGAACATTCCATTCACTTCACAATTATGGAAATAATCAACGGACAACTTAAGCATCCGACTAAGCATGGCTAAGCATATCTAAGCATGACATACAACAGATATGAATTATCTCAGGCCCACACTTCAACCTATGGTTCATAGGAGGGGAAACAGATAATGGTTCAGGGAGCATGCAAGTGATAGGATATTCTATACACTGACCAAAACTTGTCACCAGAATCGAATGCAATAATAGTATGGTGGGTAAAAATACTTGGGTAATATGAGATATGCCAAGAAGGTTAGGTTAGCTCTTGCCTTGCTGATAAAGATGGTCGCGCTGGTTGTCAAGGTATTGTAGTGGAACCTCGACTCCAGGATCTACCGAAACACAAACAACACAAGGAGATAAATAACAAGAATACAAGGTGCAATGCACAATCATGATGATATGGTCATATTATGCATTGGAAAGGTATTGGGCATCTCCCACAAGTTAAATGGAACCCCTAAAATAAATATTGCGATTAACGGGTCAAAACTCCATCTTTAACTTAGTGAATTAGGTGAATATCCAAAATGTCCAGTACTGAAATATGAGGTAAATATGCATGAAAATGACATTATTAGATAGGTATTAACCCACTGATCGTTTTGGTACCTTGTTTGCATTTTTCCGATTAACGGTGAGGAAATAGTGATTTAAACGGTTAAGCAATTGAAATCATTTTAACCAATTCGAAAATGACATCAAAGTAAAAGTTATTTGCATGCTGTGACCTTAACATAGGTAGATAGCACTTGCTTTGCTGGTCATTTTGGTATATCATTTGCAATTTTTGAAGTAATATTCACCAAGTTATGATTTATTCAAAAAGGGATTTAAATCTGCCATTTTAGGAATTTATGTAAACAGCACTAAGATTTAATTCTCCAACTCTCTAAAATGGCATAAAGTGATAGCTCATTGTCCACTGATCATTTTGAGCTATTGAACACAATTTTTGGACAAATAGAACTCAAATTATGGAATTAACAATTTCAACATTAATTCTGCCATTTTAGTATTCAGCAATTAAAGGCAAGTTATTTTGACAAATTAAACTAACCAATGGTACTAACAGATAGATATTTTATTGCTGAGCATTTTGACATATTATTTGCATTTTTCTGAATTATAAAACTCTAGGTATGAATTTCCAAATTTTGAATATCTAACAGATGATTTGCATTTCATATTTAAATTTCAATTTTAAAAATTCATTTGCATGTGGGAGTTATATTTTTGGACAGGTCATGAAAATATAAACATTTTTATACAATGTACACATTTTTCTGGTTTGCCATTTACTAGAAAAAGCAATTTCCATCTCTCTGTTATTTCTGGAAATTCTAAACTGAAGAACACTGATCTCAGGGTGACGTCATCGGCAGGGCAGCGGGGCTGTCGATCATCAAATCGTCGTCTCGGCGCGGAATTGGGAGGCGGCACCTGCTCTACGCGCTAAAGGGAACAGAGGGGAGCTCGGGGAGCGGCGGCAGGGACCATCTGGTCGCCGAAGTGGCCGGCGGCAACCACGGTTGCGGCGGCGGGCGGTGGCGTACGGTGAGGCGACGGACCAGAGAGGGAAGGAGAGGGAGGAGAGGTCGGGTCGGGCCAGTAGCTCACCAGCGAGCCAAAGACGGGGACGGCGAGGTGAGGGGAGGACGGTGGCGGCGCTACGGTGCTCGGCGCGACGGCCGGAGGCGGGGAAGGAACGGCGGCCGTGGTCGAGGTAGAGGGCGTCCCGGCCCGATTCAGCCGGCGGGGGGTGTGCATCACGACGAGGAGGTGATGATGGCGTCGTCGGCCGGAGCTCGGATGGCCGGAATCATCGGCATGGTGCGGCGGCCGGAGGCGGGAAATAGCGGCGGCCGGGGCGGACTAGGGTTAGGGTTTTTCCAGGGGAAAAGCAAAGAGAGCCGGGAAGAGAGAGGAGAGGGAGAGCACGGTGCCATGGGGGCCTCATTTACCGCGAAGCAGGGGAGAGGGGGGCCGGCAGGGCGCGAGGCAGAGGGGATCGACACGGCGGCCAGCGGCAGTGATGCCACTGTGTGCAACAGGGAAGAAGACGCTTTTGCGAAAACCCCCTCGGCCCATTTCTTTTCTGTTTTTCTTTTAAAATTTGAAAACAGCAGCTTTTGGGATTTATTTGAGGCAGCAAAACATTTTAGAAAATTATGAAAATATTCATGTAGGCTCCCCATGACATGTAGAAGCTTGACAAAATTTGGTGTTGCAAAATAAAAAGTTTTGCATCACTTTTGCTCATAGTGTTTAAATATGGCAATTATTGACAATTTCCAAAATATAAATATTTGGAGCACTTAGGCATTTCCAAAAATAGTGAAATTATTTATGTAGGCTCCCAATATAGTTATGGAGCTACCTATGATTTTAGTTTGAATTTTTGAAAAGGTTTAACTTGGGTTCACAATAGGAATTGGTTTAACTCAAATTTGATGTCCCAATTTATTTAATTGTTTGGTAAAATTTGACTTTGCCAAATCATTATGAAATGCATTCTTGGAACTTCCTGGACAAATATGTAAGCTCAAGAATATTTTATTTTGCCTATTTGAGAAATTGCATTTGGGTTGGATTTTTAGGAAGTGTTGGGAAGGGTTTGCTTCCTTTTAATGTTTTCCATGTTTGCAATATTTAATTTAGCAATTTAAATATGTATGCCATGATGCAATGAAAATAAAAAGTGAAAATTTGGCCCATATTTTAGGGTACCAAATCTGGGCTGTTACAATTCTATCCCCCTTACAAGAATCTCGCCCCGAGATTCCTAGAGTAGGAAGAGGGAAGAGGGAAACACGACGACCCTTAACTTGAACGATCTTCTTGATCCCACGATGATCTTCCTGGTTGCAGAGAAAAGGTAACAAGCATGACGTTCCGACGAGAGACCGAAGATAGTTCAAGGGGACAGACAAGTTATCTCCAAGGGTTGGAAATATGAACTTTGCACAAGACCATAAGCCATTGGGGAAAACTAGGAACCACTTGACCATACAAAGGTCGAGCAGAGGATAGGAGAAATGACAGAGCGACGTGTGTAGCAACACCATGTTAAAGTTCTCCTCGATGTTCTAGATACCACTATCAGGCTTCGGAAAAGCCTTCAATAGGTCATCAAGTAAAGGTCGGACCTTTAAGATTGGAAAGAGACCATAAGGGCAACTTCTAGAATAGGTCGCACAATATCCTCATGGAGAGTGGTTTGATTTTACGAAAGGCAAGAGGATATCACAATAGACCTTCCAGTTAAGTAGGGAAACCACCACCTCAAACTTGCCGGATTTGCACGAGGCCTATGTCATACTCTTAAGAACACCAACCATCATTTCTGCTTGAGATTCAGATTCGGTTAAGCGTGCGGATATTTCAGACTTGACATGTCCGAGGAAGGAGTTACAACAGTTAACGAGAGGTAAGGATTCTCAAGATTTGACTACAGCGTCAAGCTCCAGAACACAAGCTAGAGTGCGATCAAAGTCCTTGGACGTCAAAGCAATATCATTTGCTAAGAATATCCGATTACCACAACGATATTCATCCTCAACATTCTCGAGCCCGAGTAGCTCGGAGGTAGATGGATAAGGAAGGGTAAGAGCATCACTTCATCGAGTACGTCATGAGACTAAGCACGACCTCTTGATATAAAAGAGTGTGACACTCTAAGGTTGAACAGAACAAAAGGTAGACAAGCCTATGATTCTGCGGATTACAATACTTTGACCTGGTCCGAGAAATGGACAAGGTACCGGAGTTTGTTTCTCCTAACATCCTGATGTGGAATGTATTGACGGGCCACAAGGGTAACATGCATCGGAATACACCAATGCACGACAACACTTGACTGTCGACAGACAGACACAGGTCGGACAACAGATTAAGAGTAAGAAAACGGGCTAGCAACAATATCAAGATAATGCAGAAGCCCTTGTTAGCACTCTTCCGACAACTAGTGCCAAAAGGGTTTCAGGAATCGGTGTTACCGGAGGAATCACAAAGGTAGCTGGGAAACTCGCGATGAGCACTCTTATCTTGATCTAGATGGTTTCATGACAGAATAGCCAGCTATAGCTCGTGACAGAGGAGAGGTTTGTTGCCGCATTTCAATTACGACTACAACCACCAAGTTGAAGATTAACTTCAAACATGGCCAACCTAACGTAGGGTTTGACAATTAACATCAGGATTCAACAGGAAAAATCTTGGGTTAAAGATCAGCTTCATGTACTGGGACTCAAAAATTGCATAATGCTCATATGGGTGACAACCCTCATGAACAATTACACCAAAGCCCTAGCACAATCCGGGACCTTCGGTTCAAGATCTTGGACTAAAGCAAAGGAATGTCTTGACGATCCGCAATACTTCCTCTCTTCGGGCTTTGGAATGGGCAGACAAGCAGAGCTAACTAGTAGACTAAAGGTAGAAACCAACCCCGTGAACCTAAATTCTTGAATCGCCAGACGAGCAGAAGAACCGCTAAATCAAATAGAGGTAAGGTGACTCAGAGATGGAGCGAATTGGGTAAGGAGTAAAAAGAATCCTAAGATGGTTTTCACAACTCATTTTAGTTCACAAATAATTTTCTCGAACTAGACTCAACATCGACCAATAGAACGGGTTTCCTACAGGCAGTCCTGCTCTGATACCAATTTGTAGCGCCCCGACCCCAGAACTATACAGTGGAACGTTGTGTAACCGGTCATGCTACACAATTGAGGGTTACTGGGTTTACCAATCCCAGGCCAATACTCCTTGGCAGGTGTGCTCGGAATGGATCATCGGCACACAACACCTCAATCATGCCATAAGCTCAGACATCGCTTCCATGTATAGTAAAGAGACCGAGACTTGTGGAACGAACTGGCACATCACAGACTCTACGACACAAAGATATCATAGTTCAACTCATATAATTGAGAAAGATAGCAAATGACACATCAGAGGTCACTGACCCATCATTACAACAAGCGGAAGCAAATTAAAGTTGTCTAAACAACAAGATCCAAATTATGGCCTAAGAGGCCTACAGATAAACATCCCGTGCCAGCCTGTTCCATGACGTCCCAAGCTGCCACCTGGGAACCCCAGACTACTCGTCGAAGTCAACGTAGAACCCACCTTCCAGTTCGGTGGCGTCCTCCTCTGAAACAAATAATAAGCAACAAAGCAAGGCTGAGTACGACGTACTCGCAAGAATTAGTAGGGCGATATAGGCCCGATGCAGACGGAGGCTTCAAAGCTATATAAGTGGTTGTTTTGCATAAAGCTGGTTTTGTTTCCTTCCGAAGACTAGGACTCATGGCATCGTCTAAACAGAAAGTTTTCATAAGGGGATAAGATAGTAACACTTTTCTCTTCGGTTCACAGGGAACCTACTATATTCAGCAACTCCACTTATCTCCACCAAGGCACTCCCTCGAATCTCCCTCGAGGAAATGAACCTTTTAACACACGTTGATTATGCAACCTCTAGCTGCCATTTGATTAAAGGTTCAGGTTATCTATGATCTCATAATCTATTCCCAAGTTGTCCATAACCGCGGACACGGCTTTTCGAAAAGATTAAACCCTGCAGGGGTGTACTGTTTTTACCATTGGTACCGTCCGACCCCTTGCCTGATCATTTAGCTCTCTTCCGGGGAAAGCCGGCAGGGCAGGCGCGGTTAAACCTTTACAAAGCATGAGACTATCCAAGGGTCATCGTGACGACAGGACAAGTTCAGCGCCTATTTCAACACCCTGCCCCATCGCCACTCCTATCAACACCACCATCATCACATCATCATCATCTTCACCTGCAACTCACACGCAAATGGAAAGCGCAACTAGAGGACCCTTGGATACGCCCGTACTAATTATTCGGTTAGTAAGGAGCCCATACTCCCACCTTTGGAAGCACGCTCGGTCTTGGTTCAAGAGATAAGAACTCACACCTAGGGGCCAGAACGAGACAAAACACCATCCCCGATGGCAACTCATCCCAGCCTTCTTAGCAATTAATTATCAACACAAGTCTCCACCAATGTCCGAACATTCCATTCACTTCACAATTATGGAAATAATCAACGGACAACTTAAGCATCCGACTAAGCATGGCTAAGCATATCTAAGCATGACATACAACAGATATGAATTATCTCAGGCCCACACTTCAACCTATGGTTCATAGGAGGGGAAACAGATAATGGTTCAGGGAGCATGCAAGTGATAGGATATTCTATACACTGACCAAAACTTGTCACCAGAATCGAATGCAATAATAGTATGGTGGATAAAAATACTTGGGTAATATGAGATATGCCAAGAAGGTTAGGTTAGCTCTTGCCTTGCTGGTAAAGATGGTCGCGCTGGTTGTCAAGGTATTGTGGTGGAACCTCGACTCCAGAATCTACCAAAACACAAACAACACAAGAAAGGAAATAAATAACAAGAATACAAGGTGCAATGCACAATCATGATGATATGGTCATATTATGCATTGGAAAGGTATTGGGCATCTCCCACAAGTTAAATGGAACCCCTAAAATAAATATTGCGATTAACGGGTCAAAACTCCATCTTTAACTTAGTGAATTAGGTGAATATCCAAAATGTCCAGTACTGAAATATGAGATAAATATGCATGAAAATGACATTATTAGATAGGTATTAACCCACTGATCGTTTTGGTAGCTTGTTTGCATTTTTCCGATTAACGGTGAGGAAATAGTGATTTAAACGGTTAAGCAATTGAAATCATTTTAACCAATTCGAAAATGACATCAAAGTAAAAGTTATTTGCATGCTGTGACCTTAACATAGGTAGATAGCACTTGCTTTGCTGGTCATTTTGGTATATCATTTGCAATTTTTGAAGTAATATTCACCAAGTTATGATTTATTCAAAAAGGGATTTAAATCTGCCATTTTAGGAATTTATGTAAACAGCACTAAGATTTAATTCTCCAACTCTCTAAAATGGCATAAAGTGATAGCTCATTGTCCACTGATCATTTTGAGCTATTGAACACAATTTTTGGACAAATAGAACTCAAATTATGGAATTAACAATTTCAACATTAATTCTGCCATTTTAGTATTCAGCAATTAAAGGCAAGTTATTTTGACAAATTAAACTAACCAATGGTACTAACAGATAGATATTTTATTGCTGAGCATTTTGACATATTATTTGCATTTTTCTGAATTATAAAACTCTAGATATGAATTTCCAAATTTTGAATATCTAACAGATGATTTGCATTTCATATTTAAATTTCAATTTTAAAAATTCATTTGCATGTGGGAGTTATATTTTTGGACAGGTCATGAAAATATAAACATTTTTATACAATGTACACATTTTTCTGGTTTGCCATTTACTAGAAAAAGCAATTTCCATCTCTCTGTTATTTCTGGAAATTCTAAACTGAAGAACACTAATCTCAGGGTGACGTCATCGGCAGGGCAGCGGGGCTGTCGATCATCAAATCGTCGTCTCGGCGCGGAATTGGGAGGCGGCACCTGCTCTACGCGCTAAAGGGAACAGAGGGGAGCTCGGGGAGCGGCGGCAGGGACCATCTGGTCGCCGAAGTGGCCGGCGGCAACCACGGTTGCGGCGGCGGGCGGTGGCGTACGGTGAGGCGACGGACCAGAGAGGGAAGGAGAGGGAGGAGAGGTCGGGTCGGGCCAGTAGCTCACCAGCGAGCCAAAGACGGGGACGGCGAGGTGAGGGGAGGACGGTGGCGGCGCTACGGTGCTCGGCGCGACGGCCGGAGGCGGGGAAGGAACGGCGGCCGTGGTCGAGGTAGAGGGCGTCCCGGCCCGATTCAGCCGGCGGGGGGTGTGCATCACGACGAGGAGGTGATGATGGCGTCGTCGGCCGGAGCTCGGATGGCCGGAATCGTCGGCATGGTGCGGCGGCCGGAGGCGGGAAATAGCGGCGGCCGGGGCGGACTAGGGTTAGGGTTTTTCCAGGGGAAAAGCAAAGAGAGCCGGGAAGAGAGAGGAGAGGGAGAGCACGGTGCCATGGGGGCCTCATTTACCGCGAAGCAGGGGAGAGGGGGGCCGGCAGGGCGCGAGGCAGAGGGGATCGACACGGCGGCCAGCGGCAGTGATGCCACTGTGTGCAACAGGGAAGAAGACGCTTTTGCGAAAACCCCCTCGGCCCATTTCTTTTCTGTTTTTCTTTTAAAATTTGAAAACAGCAGCTTTTGGGATTTATTTGAGGCAGCAAAACATTTTAGAAAATTATGAAAATATTCATGTAGGCTCCCCATGTTATTTAGAAGCTCCACAAAAATTGGTTGTGCAAAATAAAAGTTTTGCATCACTTTTGCTCATAGTGTTTAAATATGGCAATTATTGACAATTTCCAAATATAAATATTTGGAGCACTTAGGCATTTCCAAAAATAGTGAAATTATTTATGTAGGCTCCCAATATAGTTATGGAGCTACCTATGATTTTAGTTTGAATTTTTGAAAAGGTTTAACTTGGGTTCACAATAGGAATTGGTTTAACTCAAATTTGATGTCCCAATTTATTTAATTGTTTGGTAAAATTTGACTTTGCCAAATCATTATGAAATGCATTCTTGGAACTTCCTGGACAAATATGTAAGCTCAAGAATATTTTATTTTGCCTATTTGAGAAATTGCATTTGGGTTGGATTTTTAGGAAGTGTTGGGAAGGGTTTGCTTCCTTTTAATGTTTTCCATGTTTGCAATATTTAATTTAGCAATTTAAATATGTATGCCATGATGCAATGAAAATAAAAAGTGAAAATTTGGCCCATATTTTAGGGTACCAAATCTGGGCTGTTACAAGAAGCCGCTACGTCGCCTTCAGGAAGGGAATGACGTCCGTGGACGCCGCCGTCGCATCCCGAGAAGACCCGGGAAAGGGTTTCCCCCTGACAAACTCTCCCCGCCTTCTACACGGGGCACCAAGCATCGACAAGCGACACCCAAGCCACTGTCACCGCAAGCCGCGCGCCAGCCACCCCGCCACCCCTGTGGCCGAGGTCACCAACCAGCACCTGAGTCCCTGGCTCGCCCGCCAACCAAAGGACTCCCACCGTCCAGGGCCGCCGCCCCGGCGTCCTAGCTCCGCGCACCGCTGAAGAGGGCAAGACGAGGAAGGAGGCTCCACCACCCTGTCCACCACGGGCAACCCCCATGGCTAGCCGTGGCACCAGACATGGCCCGGATGCGGTAGAGCTCGAGTAGGTCGAGGCGGACAAACATGGCCAACACACCCTACCAGCCTCTCGGAGACCTCCACACAGACCATCGATCCGCAGCACCGCCGCCACGCCAGCAACCTTGGATCGAGACCGAGCGGCAGAGTCGGAGGAGAGAAGAACAGGCAGCCCGCGCGACCCGCATCGGGCCCAGATCGGGCCCGAGGCGCCGCCGCACCCGCCCCCTTGCCGGCAGCTCCCGGCGCCGCCACCGCCGCGAGAACTGCCGCTGTCGCCTCCCCTGCACCTCCCGGCCGAGTGCATCGCCGAAGTCACCACCACCAGCACCGCCCGCTTGACGCCCCGCCTCCGCACGAAGGGAGCACATCAGGGTGCGCCCGCCTCACCCGCCGACTTAGTCGGCCGGGCGTGGCCGCCACCGCCGGCGCCGGCGGCGGTAGCGGCCTGAGAGAGGAGATCGGCCGAGCTCTTTTTCTAGGGTTTGGGGGTCCTCTGGAGCGGCTCGCGCGAGCCGTACGAGAGGAAGTTTCGTCTGGTAATTTCTTATTAGTGGCTTTCTCCAGTCAGTTTGTCAATCACCACAAGAATGACGTCAAACCCGTGAGACTTGAGCAGCCCTTCCACAAAGTCCAAACTGACTGTGTGTGTCAAGGAAACGGGAGAATTGGGAGTGGCTGCAGGAGGTTTGGAAGTTTGGTATGCTCTTCTTTTGCTTGTTGACAGACAACACAAGTTATGACGTAACATGCAACATCCTGTTTCATTTTGGGCCACGCCAACACACTCTTAATGCGTAGATATGTCGCCAACATGCCAGAATGGCCACCAATGCCACTGGAGTGGAGTATTCGGAGGATATGTTGTTGTGACGTCACGTTTTTGCCCACCCAGGCGCGTTCCCTGAAGCGTATCACGCCTTGCTTAAGCGCCTTCGATATACATGTGAGGCCAACATCATCGACAATCTAGCGCGTGATAGATCAAACATTCACCCTCGCCGATGAGGTGAGGAGGGCGTGGTCCTAAAGGAGGAGGGCTATGGAGATAAGTGATATAAATGTTGCTGCTGATATAGAAGGGATGAAGTAGAGTTGCAATAATGGGCCCAAGGCCCTATTGGGCCCAATATTCACACACAATTAAATAAATGGAATCGTCTGTAATGTCTTTATGTTCGCCCATGATTTTGTCTAGCAAATTGTGTGAGAAGCTCCCCCAATTTCTTATTTGAAGTTTCAACACAAAGTTTGTTCATATATGTACTTTATCATTTTTCGTGCGAACTAGTACACACAATATGCTCACCCAGCCAAAGAAATGGTTTTTTTTCTTAACTTTGTATCACTTTTTTGTTTTTTAAATTGGGTGAAACATGTTGACAAATCTTTTCATACATACATCTAGAATGTTTGAAACCA